>JARBWK010000012.1:28274454-28326128 GCA_030556195.1 Anolis apletophallus | reverse complement strand
GTTTCATAATTTCAAACGCCAATGTTTCTAATTTTCAACTTTATTATATTTTACGAAAAAGGTAGAAATATTAATACATATATCTTTCTGTTTAATTGCTATTAAAAATTTTAAAAAAATAATTTCTAGGGGGGCAGTGAGTAATTTTTTTCTGGAAAGGGGGCAGTAGGCCAAAAAAGTTTGGGAACCACTGCGTTAAACTAATTCTGGCCATCATTCATAGTCCTCAGTGGTTGAAAAGGGGCAGAAGTGTCTTGAAAAGAGGGAACAGCAATCGTGTTCAGAGCTCCTAACTCCTATCACGCTTTATTCCCATGGTTCCAGCTGAAAAGCAGGTGAGATGGGAAACATCAAAGTGAGTCTTCCTGTTTCATTACCCGTCCCCATCAGTCTCCTTTATCATATGGAGTTTTGGGCAAGGCAATTTTATCCCATGGAAAGAATAGGTTTTAAACTTATGCACGGTGTCTACCTTATCATAGAGGGTTTAGAGCAGGGCAAGGGATCTCTTTGCTTTCGGATATTGTAGTTTTCTCTGACTAAAAAAGCGATAAGGTTAATGTATTGCCAACTCTTAGGTTTCCATGAGTGAGTGTGATGAGGAGGTAGAACTCAAAATGGGACGACTGACAATCTAGAAAGGTGATTTTCTATGTTAAAAGGATGGTTACCCATGCTTTCCCATCTCAATGTGATGAGGTTGCAAGTCCATCCAGGAAGGACATTTACCAGTCCCGCAGCTCTCTGCATTAGATCTACCTTCAACTGCCTTCCCACTTATCCACCTGTCCAGGCTTTTTAAAAATGCTTTGTGTAATGTATTTATTTTTATTTTGCCACAAATTGAATGGTGTGGCATGGGGAATAATCCAGGGCTTCTTTGGTTCTCCATTTTGTGGGGGAACCCAAAAGCTCCCAAACAAGGCTCTGGCCTGGTTTGAGGGCTTTGGGCACAGCTAACACCACCTAATGAAAGAGATCATGCACAAAAATGTATCCAATAACTATCCTGTTAGGATTTCCCTCTGGCAAATCAGCTGGTGCAAGGTTTCTTTGTTAACGGTGGACAATGTGATCATTAGATCATGGCTTCATTCCAGGCCAACATTACATACCTGTTTTGAATAAAAATGTGATCTTTTTATGTCCGTTAGTATAACTGTGTGCATTTCTGTCCTGGCTCATTCTGACTCATGATAGCCATTCCAGTAGGAGCTGCATTACGCTTGATTCCTGTGAAATTACAGCCCCATCTGCACTGACCATTTAATGCAATTTAAAGCTAATTAGACAGCAAACTCCCATACAACAGTGCAAAAGAAGCCCTTAATGTGCACCAGTGCTCTATGGTTTCCCTATCACTATCATCACTATCACTATCAGGGGGTTCCAAGATTTCCTATGTAATCATCCGCACAGCAAAGCCACTTTCTTCAATACTTGTTTAAAATAGTCAGTGTAGATGGGGCTTACATGAACTGGAAAAATGCATTTGCTGCTAAGCCTTTACCCTTGGTCTAATTCTTGCTGATTGCAATTAACTCTAGCATCAGGAACCAGCCTTCAGTTTGATAAGCATCTGCTCTATCTGTCAGTTCTTTGATAATTTCTGTTAAGCATTTCATGTGTTTGTCTGCCCAAATCCCAACATATGGATCGGTAATATTCTTGATCCCGAAAGGGTTGTGGGATTTCTCTTCTCTAATGGCTGGGAAGACCAATTCTGGAGTGTGTGTATGTATTAGGCCTGTTTTCGAACTTTGGATACATCCGAAATTCGAATGTAATTCGGATGTTTTTGACTTTTGAAGTGATTCCGAAGAGAGTTAAGGAAACAGGAAGTAGATTCACCATTTCAAAGTCTCCATCGCCATATTCGGAAAGGGCTCGTATGTTATATCCGACCTTCTCTATTTTTGTCCCATTAACTTTAAAATGTTTATTATGTTTATTAATGTGTTAAATGTGTTCAATATTTTGTACCAGTGTGGCTAGTCTTGTCAGTAGTAGCAGTCAAAAACTGAGTGAAAGGGAATTCCCCAAGTTTTGACTGTCCCTTCTGCAGGTTTCCACACATTGCGCAGGAAATTAGAGTCGAAGGCAAACCAAAACAACGGTCTTCAGGAAACTTGATGCAGCAGGCAACCCGCCCCTGCAAACAACTTGAATCCATTAACTGTTGCGTCTCAGACAGGTGGAACAAAATAAAACAATGCTATAACCATAAAAATAACAAAATGATACTAAAAACATCATTAAAACCCTAGATCACACACACAAGCAGTCTCTATAAACTACTTTTATTTAGAATAGAATAGTCCAAAAAGGGTAAAGATATAAGGCAAAAACAAGTCTCAAAGGTAAAACTGGAAAAGTTCTCCAAAACGGAGCAAATCCCAAGGAATGCAATCCGAAACGAAGGCAGGCCGCTCTGGCGGCCGAAACAGGAAATTAGAGTCGAAGGCAAACCAAAACAACGGTCAACAGGAAACTTGATGCAGCAGGCAACCCGCCCCTGCAAACAACTTGAACGTGGAGACTTAGAGCAAGGAACGTCCACTCCAAACGTAGCTTCGAGTCTGTCGAAATCTTCCCTGGACCAGTCTTAAAAAGAATCTATTTTCTGTGAGTCCACTGAATTTCCCATCTGAAATTCCAATCTCTTCTCATAGATCTGATATTCGCTCTTCTATCAAAACCAGCCAGCTCGTTAGTCGCACCAGGTGGACTCATATCTTGGTGAGAAGGCTCATCCTCCCTAATTCCCGGGGCCTCATCTGGCAAAGGAGAATGGTTCCTGTGAGATTCAAGGTTACTGGAATTCTCGCTGGCAGTCTCAAAACTTAGTTCCATAGAATCTTCATTAACCCCTTCCTGGGGCCAATACCCATGCAACCAATCATTATCCCATGATAGATCTGCATCTACAGAAGCGTCCACCTCGGGCCATTAATCCTCCTCATTCTGGGCCTGATCCTCTGGCACCATTGGTATCTGACTTGGCCCACTAGGCTGGGGGGCCACACTAGTAGGCTGGGACACCACATTAACAAAGACTTCTGAATTTCGGAAATACATCCAAATCAATTTTGAAAAACTCACTCAAAAATTTGGAAGTCTATTAGAACCAAAACGTTACCACCACCTACATCCGAATCGACTTTTGAAGACAATTTTTCCGTGATAAAACAGGCCTAGAATGTATTAATATATGTGCCTTCAAATCACCTGTCGACTTATGTTGATCCCATGAATTTTATAGGTTTTTTAAAAAAAGGCAGAGTATACCCAAAGGTGCTTTTGCCCATTCCTTCCTCTGAAATATAGCCTACAGCACCTAACTCATATATCAGTATCATGATATCACCATGCATGTTACAATATTATGAACAGAGACAGATGTCATGTAGAACTCAAAAGCTTGTTTGGGTTAATCTCAATGAAGATATTGCCCGCTTGTGGATTTTGGATGTTGTTTTAATTTTATGAATCATCAACTCACCACTTTCTTGTTTCCTCCATAAGTAAAACATTTCAAAGTCCTTATTTTCCTTTGTATGGATGACAGACAGAGTTGGCAAGTTAACTTTGCTAGTCTGATCCTAAGAAGTGCTAAAGGCATTAAAGGAAACCTTCCTGAAGTTAATTCCTTCCTCAGACAAACTTATCAATTTTAGACAGGTAATCCTTAAAACCAGGCATATGTTTAAGGAGATTGTACCAGGGGAATATCTTCACACTCTTACAAGATGCAAAGTCTTCCTGTAAAGATACATCTGTAATGCATAATTTAAATCCTTCTTAGCTAGAAAATGGGTCTCTCTGGGAAAACCAAATTTCTGAAACAGACATGAAACACTTTGGAATCAAGATCTTCCCCTTTGAACTTAAGATCAGTTGCTCCAGATATCCTAATGTTGTTAGATGGTGATCAGGTAGCATCTTGAATTTTAACCATTAGTTGAGTATTTGCCAACTAATTTTCATTGCCTAGGGCTGAGATCTTGTAACCAGCCAAAAATTATGTGATGGCCTATAACTAGTTCCCCCCAGGACAGCTCCTTAGATTTTGTTCTTGATGCAATTTAACTCAACTGCAGTTTGGAATCCTTTTAATAATTTGTGCAGCCTTAATAACAGACTTTCACAGAAATGTCAAGATAAAATGGCAAAGAGTAGGCCCAGATAAAAAAATATGTAGGCTTTTGTTCTATAGTATTTTGCCCTCACTTCCAATTATGTCTTTTAGAACCACCTCTAAACAGAATTACCTCTGAATACATCCCATGGACAAAATACCATAACAATAAACTCTGTCAAGGGGATAGCAATGCTGAATCCCATTCTCATCTTGTGAGAATTAAAGCTTGTGTGCCAGCTGCACCCGTACCTTGGGAATTCTGACTTGGCCACGGTGGTCCATGCTCTGTTTACATCCCATATAGACTACTGCAATGCTCTCTATGTGGGGTTGCCCCTGAAGACTGCTTGGAAACTGCAATTAGTCCAACACTCAGCAGCCAGGTTACTAACAGGAGCGGGGTACAGGGAGCATACAACTCCACTGGCTGCCAATTCATTTCCGGGCACAATTCAAAGTGCTGGTTTTAACCTTCAAAACCCTATAAGGTTCCGGCCCAGTTTACCTGTCTGAACGGATTCTCCCCTACGAACCATCAAGGACATTAAGATCCTCCGGAGAGGCCCTGCTCTCGGTCCCGCCATCTTGTGGGTACGAGAGACAGGGCCTTTTCTGTGGTGGCCCCTTGGCTATGGAACTCTCTCTCAAGGGAGGTTAGATCTGCCCCCTCTCTGTTGTCCTTTAGGAGGCTGGTGAAGACCTGGATGTGGAATGAAGCTTTCCAAGAAAGGCCTGAGATTGGTTATAGTCGGAATGAATGACCACGTTTCAAACCGAGTGGAATTGTTTTAATGGCAGATGGGTTTTATATCTTGGGCTTTTAATGTATTTTAATCTGTTGTTGTAAAATGTTTTAAATTGTATAGCATTGAATCTTGCTGTAAGCCGGTCTGAGTCCCTCTATGGATGTGAGAGGGTCGGGGTACAAAAGTTTTAAATCAGGGGTGCTCACACTTTTTCAGCATTCGAGCTACTCTTAAAGCAACCAAGTCCAAAAGATCTACCTGCCCCTGCCTCCACATGCTCCCGCACGCTACTGCCACCGCGTGCTCTTGCCACTGCGCGTGCTCCTGCTGCTGTTTTCCGCCCGCGCAGCGCTTCTTCCGCCTGAGGGCATTGCAGGAAGGAGAAAGCATGAGGCAGGGCATCCAGAGGGAGCGCTTCACCCTGCCTGTCTCGCCGGCAACGGAGGCTGCACAGCTGCTTCTGGACGAGAGAGAGGCAGGGCGCTCCCTCCAGAGGCCCCGCCTTGTGCTTCCTTCTTCCTGCAATGCCCTGCAGGCGAAAGAAGCACCGCGAGAGCGGAAGCCAGCAGCAGGATGCACTTATTGTGATATATTATCTAGAAACTCCATTGACTAGATCATTGGTTCTCAACCATTTTTTGACCAGGGACCACTTTGACCAGGGACTACTCAACATTAGTACCAAAAGGATTACGAATAAGTTTTTGGTCAACTTTAGATTCAGTTTGGTTATTTGGGGTGCTGATTCAGAAAGTTGCATTGGATAAATCATATCAACAATAGTTTCTGATACAGAACATATGTCATCCAGTAGTCCCCACCTGCTTGCCCACAGAAAACCATATTTAATAAGCCTCAACACTATAAGAAGGTTTCGCAAGACCGGTCGCTCTCATTGCAACTGTGTAGTAATGGGGAGGCCACTGACAATATTTTAGTTCTTGTGGACCATGGGTGGTCCAAAGACCACAGGTTGGGAACCACTGGACTACTTCCTATTGATTAGCCATAATTTATCGATCTATTACGATATGTATCTAGAATTCCCATATAAATCACTAGAAACTCTTGTCACTAAAAACATTTCTAGATGTATCTGGTGTCTCCTATCGTACAAAAAAGAGAGACAGGCTTTGGGGAGGTTAAAAAAGATTTTATTTTTCAAAACAGTGCAACACATTTCAACCAAAATACAAATAGAAAAATATGTGGTCTTGTTCAGGTGGAATCAATGTGAAAATTGGTCTGTAGGGATTTCAAAAAAGTAAGTTCAAACCTTATACAACAGTAACAAGACAAAATTATAGCTTGGCATTTAACTATTTCCTCTAACAAATGCCTTGGCTTTAAGTGACTAAAAGGAAAATAACTCAGCAAAACTAATTATTTTTTTTTAAAAAAAAACTGCTTTAGAGTTCAATTTAGTAGATCTCATTAGTAGATCCAATTTGTGATGGCCAGCTACTGGAACACTGACCAAAACCATTGTGCGGCTAAAGAGACGTACTAATTTTCATATTGTTTCATAGTAATTGACAATGATATTGATTTAAAATAATTGGTTTTTTTTCCCAAACTCACAATGTTTACTTCTCATTGTACCCTTGATATCTGCTGGGGTTTGGTTCCAGGAGACCCCTGGACCCAAATCCATGGATGCTCATCTCATTTTCTTCAATGGTGTAGTAAAATGCTGCCCCTTATATAAAATGGCAAAATCAAGGTTTGCTTATTTGATTGTATTCCATGTGTGGAATATTGTCAAGGCATGAATTGAAACTGCAGATACAGAATCCATGGTTTTATGAATTAAAAATGCATGTTCAATAAAATGCAAAACAGGGAGGGCCACTTTTTCTCACAGTGTTCTCTACTTAGTATTATCATTCGCATAGAAGTTATGATTTGGTTCTATATTGGATAGTTCCAATTTCCCCCCATATATCAGAACAAACAAGCATCAATCTATGATTACTAGCTTAAATACATATTTATCGAATTGTAAAAATGTACATATTTGTTCCCTCTGAAGTACAGTGAGTACACTTAATGCACAGGGTCTTTTCTGTAGTGATCTAAAGATGTTGGAAGAGCAGAGCTAAAATGAACCCAAATGACAATGATCTGGACCAAACTTGGCACACAAACCCAATATGCCCACACTTGAATACTGGTGGGGTGGGGTTATTGACCATGACATTTGGGAGTTGTAGGTACTGGGACTTATAGTTCACTTACATTCAGAGCACTTTGAACCCCAGCAAAGATGGACCTGGATCTAACTTGGCACACAAAACTCCCATGACCAACAAACAATACTGGAGGCCTTGAAGGGGGGGGGGATTCACCTTGATTTGGGGGAGTTGTCGTTCACCTATATCCAGAGAGTACTGTGAAACCAGATTTATTTATTATTCGGATTTACTAGACCGCCCCTCCCCAAGGCTCGGGGCGGTTTCCAACACAATAAAATTACACAAACAGCCTAAAAACATCATAAAAACATTCCTAAAAACAATCACATACTGTATGTCATAAAACATCACATAGATCGGAATACGACCGATCTACAGACAGAGGCGGCATGGTTAGGTGGCGAGGTTTGATGTTCAGGTGCTAGTCAGTCGCCAAATGCTTGCTGAAATAGCCAAGTCTTGCAAGCCCTGCGAAAGGCCATCAGGTCCTGCAGGGCCTGCGTTTCAGCCGGCAAAGAGTTCCACAAGGTCGGTGCAGCCACCGAGAACGCTCTCTGTTGGGTACTGGCCAGCCTGTAGGACTTCACACCTGGGACTTCAAGAAGATTACAACCCTATGAGATGATGATGGATCTGGACCATCATCATCTCAGACTTGGCACACATCCCTGAGATGAACAAATTTGTATACTGGATGGGGGCTTGGGA
Source organism: Anolis apletophallus (assembly GCA_030556195.1). Taxonomy (NCBI): domain Eukaryota; kingdom Metazoa; phylum Chordata; class Lepidosauria; order Squamata; family Anolidae; genus Anolis; species Anolis apletophallus. The sequence goes on along the minus strand of JARBWK010000012.1, from coordinate 28,318,338 downwards.
GGAATTGACCTCGATTTCTGGGAGTTGTAGTACACATACAGTACATCTAGAGACACTGTGACCCCCAGCAACAATAGGTCAGGACCAAACTTGGCACACAGAACCCCTATGACCCACTAAGCCTATTGGAGGGGTTTGAAGGGACTGACCCATCATGGTGGGAGTTGTAGTTCATCCTGCAGTCAGAGATCACACTGAACCCCATCGTTGATGCATCTAGAGCAAACTTGTCACGTATGCCCAACATGATCAACTTTAAGTGCTGATGGAGTTTGTAGGAGTTAACCTGACATGATGTGAGGTATAGTTCACTCACAACCGTATGCATTTTGTAAAATAAAAATAGCCCTTTTTCAAATAACCCAGGCATCACCATGTACCCAAGCTAGTGTGTATATGAATGTGTGTGTGTGTGTGTGTGTGTGTGTGTGTGAAATAACATTTTTTAAATGTCAGAAATTCTACTATTGTACAAAAAGATAATAGTGACAGAGCACTCAATGAGTGAAACTTTTTTCAGTTTTGTAAAAAGTGGGACAAAATCTTTGCCATACCTGTCTTTTGGGTTCTTTCTCTTCTCTTTACCAACTTTCCTGCTTTACCCTTTCATTCTTATTTCAAGAACAGCAAAGGAGAACAGAGAAGGTGAATATGAGAACAGGGAAGGTGAAATGACACAAATGCATTATTCTACCTCTTTTTTAAAAGCTTTACATATGGGAACATGCAAAATAAATTGCTAAGTAGACTGATGGTTGTTCAGTCATGACCTTTTTTCTCGTCTTAAATAACCAGCCTCCTTTGTGTGAGGTTTTGAGTTTATTCTTTTTTTCTCATTGCCGAACAGTGATGATTTTCACACAGGGCAAAAATGTCTCTGAAGCCCAGAATCACCCTTCTTATATAGTCAGTAGGCCTGTTAAATCATGCTTCTAAATGTTTCTAAAGTACTTACAAAACTAAAATTCTGAGGGTGAAAACTAGGTGGCGCCGATACTTTGTTTCTATAGTGTTGTTAAAGTTCTGGTGGTGAAATGTTCACTACCAGAACTTTAGCAACACTGTAGAAGCAAAGCACCAGTGCCACCTAGTTTTCACCTCCAGAATTTTAGTTTTGTAAGTACTTTAGAAACATTTAGAAGCATGATTTAACAGGGCTAATAGTCAGCAGTCCTATTTTGAGTTCTGTCTCCCTATCTCACTCATGTGGAAACTTAAGAGCTGGTAATGCATTCATCTTTTAATTCATTACAAGGACAATATTGCTTTTTTTAAAAATTAAGTATCCTATGCTAATAGTTTCCCTTCCTATGCGTTGACGCAAGACAATTGCAATAAGTTTAGTTTTTAATGTGTTACATTGTTTGCCTTGTACATTAGGTACTGATTTTATCCTTATTTTGTATACTACTCTGCTGTTGGAGCTTTTATTTGAAATGACCTGACGGTTACTCAATAAACGTGACTGACTGACTGACTTATGTACAAGGACAATATTGCTTTTTTAAAATTAGGAGAAACAACAATATCCAAAACCTAAGAGATCTCTTGCCCTGCTGAAAGCCACTTACATTAAAGGAGACTGACACCAGTTTAAAACCACTTCTTTCCATGGGATCCTATTGTTCTGCACCAAACCTCATAGGATACATGAGACTGTGCTCCAGGTTAAAACCATTGCTTTCCATGGGATCCTATTTGTTCTACCTCAAACCCCATATGATACAAGAGACTCCTGACAGTTCAGCAATGAAACAAGGTGGGAAACTTTTGATGGTTCCCATCTCATCTGTTTTTCAGTTGTAAACATGAGAGTAAAGTATGATAAGAGGTAGGAGCTCTGAATATGATTGATGGCTCGTGTTCAGAGTTCCCTCCCTTCCGGACCTCTCTGCCTCTTTTCAACCCTGGAACATGCGATGAACTTTGTGCCTCTCCATGCTAGAAAAGAGGCTGCAGTTTCCTACAAGGGGGACATTTCTCGATGTGATGAGGTCAGATTGCCAGTGTTCCCTCCTTTCAGGACACTTCTACCTCTTTTCAACCATGGAGGTCTATGCATGACAGCCATATTGAATTGTGGATATTTTATATGTTTTATGTAAACCGCCCCGAGCCTGCTGGAAGGAGCGGTATATAAGAATGAACAATAAATAAATAAATATGATGAGCCCAGTGCCTCTCTGTAAGGACTCACCCATTTTAGCAGGCCGAGGCCTGGTTAGCAGTTTGGCATCCATCTTGAGAGGGAGTTTCCACAGGGCAGCCATTATAAGAAGGTATTGTCAGAGAAGGGAGGGAGTGGTTTTAGAGCTGCTCTGTCTGGATACACTATGTCCCTGCGGATTGGCTATTGAGCTGAGGGGGAGGAGCCGAGCTGGTTAGGAAGGAAAAATCCTGTCTGAGGAGGAGAATTTTGGGCTAGGCTTTGAGAGAGCAACATCAAAGCCTAAGCAGAGAGTCTGAAGCAGCAGAAGCATCCAGTGATAATCTGAGCTAAGGGTCAGGGAAGCTGACAGTGCTTAGTGTCAGAAGGGAATACTGGTGAAGCTAAGAGCGTGAGACTTGTGCTGACTTGTGACAGTCAGTCAGGAAGCCTTGTAATCTCTGGGTATAGAGATAGAGGTGGGCTCTGGGACTGAGGGCTAGCAGGAGTTTGTTAGCAGGTTTAGACAGTCTAGGGAACTCTGAGTGGCTAGCGGTTCCAGGTTGTGGACGCTCACAGTATTCAGGGAAGCTGTTACTGTGAGAAAGATATTTTAAGAGCCAAGTTTAGAAGATACTTGTGCCAAGCAACCGTTACGCTATTTTCAAGTTTTACTGTAACCATTATGCTCTGTGCCTTTCTCGGGAAAGTTGTTCTAATAATAAACATTTCTCTGTTCATCTTTTAAAAGAAAAGCCTCAGGAATTGCTTTATCCTCATAAGATACTATCTATTGCCTCAGGGACCATTGATTCCAGTTTTGGGGGTTCAAAAGGGTCCAAACAAATTAAAGTCTCCTCACAGTTTGGGTGGAAGCCAGGTGCCAGCCAGGACTATGTTTTAAGGGGAATTGTGGCTAGCAGTTTAAGAAAGATTTCTCTACGTATAGAGTGGTGGCAGCGTTACTGAAACAAGTGGTCAAAAAGCCCAAGTGACCAAGAAGGCCAGGTCGTCACGGTTTTGGTGGTAGAGGTGGGATCTAAAATAAGAAGGGTCCATCCTGCCCCAAGGTCCCAAAAGCCAAGTCGTGACACTCTCCATGCTTGAAAATATGCTGAAATATCCTATGACAGGGAAATTTCTCAATGTGATAAGGTGGTTAGTTGCATTGCTTTTTAAAAGCCTTGGTGGGATAACAATGTTCATATGGCATTCCTTTAAAAATGTGTCACCTAACAATCTCCTTTGTGTCATAAGAAAGAATACTCGGCTCTCCTCCAAACTCCTTTGCTCCCCTTTATTCAGTTGTAGGGTCCTGCAGTTTTTTACATTCCTCAGAGACAGAGACTTTGTTTAAATACATTTGATGGAGGAGTTCTCAGGAGAAGCAGGAGAAGCAGTGAGCCTTTGCTATAAGAAACCAAAGTAGAAACGGAATCCAGGGGGTTACACTCCCCCTGAAGACGCAGGTTCGCAGCTTGGGAGTGATCCTGGACTCATTGCTGAGCCTGGAACCCCAGGTCTCAGCGGTGGCCAGGGAGCTTTTGCACACTTGACTTGTGCGCCAGCTGCGCCTGTACCTTGGGAAGTCTGATCTGGCTACGCTCTGGTCACATCCCGAATAGATTACTGCAATGCACTCTACATGGGGCTGCCTTTGAAGACAGTTCGGAAACTGCAATTAGTCCAACCGGCGGCAGCCAGATTATTAACTACATACAGGGAGCATACCACCGCCTTGTTGTGTCAGCTCCACTGGCTGCCGATCCACTTCCGAGCTCAATTCAAAGTGCTGGTTTTGACCTTTAAAGCTCTATACGGTTCTAGCCCAGCTTACTTGTCTGAACGCATCTGCCTCTACGTCCCACCTTGTAATTTAAGATCAGCCGGGGAGGCCCTGCTCTCGCTCCTGCCAACTTCTCAAATGCGGTTGGTGGGGACGAGAGAGAGGGCCTTCTTGGTGGTGGCTCCCCGTCTGTGGAATGCACTTCCAAGCAACATACGATCAACCCCAGCCCTCCTGGCATTTAGGAAAAAAGTGAAATTGTGGCTCTGGGACCAGGCTTTTGCACATTAGCACAATGCAGCACTTTGGATTAGAATTGTAATTGGTAAGTTGATCATTAGGCTCAATGCTCATGTGATGGTCGGAACTCTGTTTTTAACTTAGGTGTATGTGTATTATGTGTTAATGCTAATTGTATTTTAATACTGAATGTCTATGGTTTTATATTGTATTTATTTTGTGTATCAGCAACGGATTGTTGCCTTTTATTAGGCCGCTCTGAGTCCCCCTTCGGGGGTTGAGAAGAGCAGGGTAGAAATGATGTAAATAAATAAATAATAAATCCAAAAAAAGAAGAAGATGAGTGCCACTGCTTGTTTTGAAACAGAAAAACAAAAATAAGCACCCTCCTCCCCATTCCCACACTTCATTCCAGGGCAAATCTTAGACATATCACCTCTGAAGCAGATTTTAAGATACATATTCTATAGCTGTTGACACAAAATTATTTGAAGAGGATCTTGCTTCATATAAGTGCCTCTTTGGTTTGAATGCCTTCGATTTTTTTAGGAGCTGAACAAAACTGACAGCTGAAAACATTTCCAATATATTTTTGCATAGCAACATTCAGGCACACCTTATTCAAATATCTTCTGGAAGTGGAAGCATTCTTTAACAATTGCTTCCTGGTGGTGATTTTAAAAATCTCTCTGGGTGTTTTCCCCAGGCTTCCTGTGGTGCTTCTATTTTTATATCCTTGACCCTCCACAGCTATAAAGCTTTGAAGAGATGTGTGTGTTTCTATGTGGAAGATAGGGATATTTTTTAAAAAAATTGTAAAACCTGGTCAAATTTTCAGAAAAATATAATGATTGCATTCTGTTCATGTCTATCAAAAAGCACTGTGTATACTTTGGGGATGTAGATGCAAGAGAGTCCCCATCTACACATGCTGTAAAATCCAGAATGATGTGGGTTAGAAGTGGGGGGGGGGGGGGTTGGCGGCTAGAAAATGCACACTCACCTTTATCTTTACCTGGACTGTGCAATACAATGCACATCCACATGGAAAACATGTATTTTATTTTATTTATTTATTTATAATTCAAACTTTTATTCCGCCACTCCCCGGAGGCTCGGAGCGGTTTACAGCTGAATTATAACATAATAACAGAGAGACACATATTACAAGACAAACAGTTAAGAGTTAACACAGAAATAAGGGGGAGAACATGAGAATCAAACACACTATGGAGGCAGTTGTCTGCCAACAAAGGGGGGCGACTTCCCGCTCCCAGAGTATGGCCTGAGAGGGGCTGAGGTGAACGCCATCTCTCTTGCGAACCAGGAGCCACGCACATGGAGGTTCTTTGATGCTGAGAGTTCATCACTTGCTTTAATCACTGATGGCGAACAGTTCATGCCAGAGGGTATGGTGGTATTGACTTCCCCGGCAGTATTGTCATTAGATGAAGAGTCAATCACCCTAAGTGGGTCTGATGTTACATTACCCTTTGTGGGTTTAACCAGGCCACCCCTTGGTCTCCTGTGGAAGCTGGAAGAGGTGGCCGACCTCCAGGAGAGATAATCAGCTCCCCAGAATGTCTTGGGCCTAAGTTTCCTCCGCCTATTTCGGGGCACTCGGTTGTAGGTACCATTGTTGAAGGTGCTGATATTAGTTGGCCTGAGTAAGTTGAGCATGTGGTCAGGACCTGCAGCCTGGGGATCTGCCAAAAAGCCAGCTCCGGCTGCCTCTTTCCTTCTCTCAGAGGAAGGGCCGCTCATCTCGGAAGTCGACTGAGGAAGAGATAAGGAGGAAGCTAAAGAGGGGGGCGGGAGGGTGCAATGACTCCTCCTTCTAAAATGCTCCTCCTCTGGCCCCTCCTCCAGCAATGCCTCTGCTCATCCGGGGAGTCAGATGGACCCGTCTTCAGCACAGGGTCGAAGGAAGGAGGCGGAGGGGGTGATGATCCAACCGCCATTACGGCGCCTCTGGGGGCCGGCGCCGTTCCACTAGACTCGGCCGAAACCCCCGAGATTGGGTGTCGGCCTGCCTGGCATTGCGGGCGCCCCCCCGGGACCCCCGCAGAGGCCTCCGAGATGTCCGCAGCTCCAGGTGCGCACTCTCAAGGAGTAGCGCATGGGAGCAACAGATGCCATAGAGGGACCAAGGGCAACCACCCATCCCTGCAAAGGGGCAGTCGTCGCCGAGTGTGCACGGTGCCCCTTCCGCTGGCCCAATGGTTGTCGCCGAGGGGTCCAGGGAATCGTTCGGCTCCTCGTCCTGAATCAGCCCCGACAAGGGACTCCCCGTATGTCTATACTGAAGGCCAGACCCCTTCAGATGAAATGCGGCACCTATGTTTGGGGTACTTGGCATAGACAAGGCTGACAAACTCGGCAACTTTGGCCGGAGCTTGTCCTCAGAGGAAAATATGGGAAAATACCTCAGAGGAAACTCATGACATCCGCCTCCATTTCTTTAAAAGTGCACTAATTGTTATTTTAGAGCATTGGTGTAGAATAGTTTCTATTTTCATTCAGTAAAAAAAGTGTGAACCTTGCAAATTACAAGAGTGTGTTGTGGTCTTAGTCATTTTAAGTAATGTTTCTCCTCATACCATCACAGGGTTAAAGGATATTTCAATAAGATCTCAATTGCAGCACAGACTTCCGATTTTCACTGATCCAGTTTTTTAAAGCATATAATTCAAAATATAACAATAAATTTATTACCCAGCAGGGCATGACATCATTAAAACAAGAGATGAATACTATAAAAACACAAACAAGATCAAGAACAAGAACAACAAGACCAAAAACAACAACAACAACCACAACAACAATTATGGGGTCCTTCAGACAAGCAACAACCCAAAAATAACCATATAACAACAAATTAACAATTAAAAACATACAATTGCAGTCTCAGCGTCATGTTGAAATCACTTTCCGTCATATCATCATTCCATATATCTAATTAAACTGCTAGATTTCATCAGCAAATGCCTGCTCAAACAGCCAGGTCTTGACTTTCTTGCGAAATGTCAGGAGGGAAGGGGCCGATCTGATGTCTCTAGGGAGGGCGTTCCAAAGCCGAGGAGCCACCACTGAAAAGACCCTGTCTCTCGTCCCCGCCAGTTGCGCCTGCGAAGAAGGCGGGACTGAGAGCAGGGCCTCTCCAGATGATCTTAAACATCTCGATGGTTCATAGGGAGAGATGCGTTTGGACAGGTAAGTTGGACCCGAACCGTTTAGGGCTTTAAAGGTTAAAGCCAGCACTTTGAATTGTGCCCGGTAGCAAACTGGCAGCCAGTGGAGCTGGCACAACAGGGGAGTTGTACACTATCTGAATGCCGCTCCTGTTATCAACCTGGCTGCTGTCCATTGGACTTGTTGCAGCTTCTGAGCAGTCTTCAAAGGCAACCCCACATAGAGAGCTTTGCAGTCATCTATACAGGATGTAACCAGATTTTCCGGGGGGGTTTTTTGTTTTATAATGGTTGTTTCCATTCCTTAGCCAATTGTTCCCTAAATTTACCAGAGTTTAGTCCTTTGTCTTTTGCTGCTTCTAGTGCTATCTTCAGTTTGCACATTTCTTATCAGCCCCCTTTTTCTGTTCCTTGAGGTGTGGTTGAGGTGTGTTGTGGAAATGACTTACCACCACTAGTTCCATTAGGTAAACACTTCCTCCTGTATACGTCCTCTCTGATTCCACATGCCATGCCTTGTAAATTATTTTTATTTCTAGTTATTTACAGACACACACACTTATTTATTTATTTATTTATTTACGACATTTATATGCCACTCTTCTCACCCTGAAGGGGACTCAGAGTGGCTTACAAGTTATATCTACATAAAACATACTATATTATTAGCATAATACTAATACATCATTAATAATATTAGTATTATATAATATTATATTGTTGCTGTGAGGGGGGGGGGAGCTTTGATGTTGCAGGAGACAAGATGGAACTGTCTTATCTGCTCCCTTCTTTTCTCTGGCTCCAGAGTGGCCGTCGGTGGTGGGGGAAGGACTCTGATGGAGACATAGTCCTGGTGATAGTGATAGATGGCTATATCTATAACTCTAGAATGAAAGAAAATTCAGTTTGGTAACTGGAAAGATAGTTACTAGGACAGAAAAAAAGTTGTATAGATGCGAACTTCCTTCCCCAATCAATACAACTAAAATGCCTGCCAAATCCTGAGCTTGATTATAGTCAAAATGAGACCAGACTTCCCCAAAGATTTGTGGGGAGGAAAGGGATGAAAAATGTGTTTCCTGTTAGGTCTGGGGCTTGGGTTAGGAGTCTCCTTATAGAGGTTCCCTGACTATAAAAAGGTAATTTTTTTCATACTGCTTCCTGAACAGCGAATGCATACTGTCCTGAGACAGTTATTTTTTTAAAAAAAGAGTTGCTGGTAGCTGCCTTAGCTAGTTTAACCTCTTTAAATTGAGAGTTATGGCTAGGTTTTAACAAATATGGTTAAAATAGAGCTAAAGAGATGTAATTCCCATATAGATCTATCCAGCTTTGCTGTCAGATATGATCTTAGCTAAGCAAAATATCAGGGAAGCTCTCCGGGGTGCTGAATACTACAAAGGTTTGAAGAAGGCTATTGAAGGGAACTCTCCAGGGTTCTGAATTCTTAAATTTTTGCAATGGCAGTGATGCAGTCAAAGCAATATAAACAACACAATACATCCCCTGAACTGGCATAGGAAGGCCTAGGAAAAATCTGGTCCCATCACCAGTAGCAGGGTAGGATTAAACTGGTAATACATGGAATGGAAGTCACTATGTTTAAATGTCTTGTTAGTGCGCCTCGGATATCATACGGTTCTGGCCCATCTTACTTGTCCGAACGCATCTGCCGCTACATCCCACCTCGTAATTTAAGATCATCCGGGAAGCCCTGCTCTTGCTCCCGGCCGACTTCTCAAATGCGGCTGGTGGGGACGAGGGAGACGGCCTTCTCGGTGGTGGCTCCCCATCTGTGGAATGCGCTTCCTAGTGACATACGATCAATTCCATCCCTCCTGACATTCAGGAAAAAAGTAAAAGCCTGGCTATGGGACCAGGCGTTTGCACACTAGCACAAGGCAGCACCTTTTTTTAAAAAAAAAAACTTAAATGAATGTGTATGATATGTTGATGTAATTGTATTTTAATGTGTAATGTTTTGGGGGGTTTTATACTGTGTTTTATGTGTTTTACTGTGTTGGCATCGAATTGTGCCTTTTTGGAAGCCGCTCTGAGTCCCCCCTTGGGGGTTGAGAAGAGCAGGGTAAAATGCCGGAAATAAATAAAAAATAAATAAATAAATAAATCATATAGTCCAAAGATGGGAAGCAGCTGGTTACAAATCAATAACCAAGAATGTGATTGTTTTCTAATTCATGAAAGACACAATAATTGATTTTCACAATTTTACTTCCTGTGGTGTTTCAGCCTGGTGTTCACATGCAGGATGGGGATGATGGGATTGTGCATGATGGGGATGATGGGATTGTCATTGAGAATGCTGATGTGCAAAGGGAACCTTCAGATGAGGTTTTTGCTCCTGAGAACAGTTTGATTCCCAAGGCTCTGTTAGATTAGAATTCCTTCGTTAAGGGTGCAGAAGGCCTTGAAGGAGATAGTGCTGCACCTGAGAATGTTAACGATCAAGAGAAGACGTTTGATCACAGGGCAAACATTCGGGAGTATAGACGGGCTTCCCATGACCTTCGCTGCAGCTGCAGACTCCGTTCAGGGGATACAAAGTTAAACTGGGTTTTCTGTACTTAAGATTGTAAGAAAAACCCTAGCTTCAGTTTCCAGGCTTCATTTAAAAAGATCACGTCAAGATTTCCTTGCTCATGTTTTTTTGCCTAGGCCTTGTTTCATAGATGGTTTTTGCTGCATTGAACTGTCTTAGAATTTAGTGTCAAGCTTTCAAACTTTATCCTTTTGGATCCTGGAATTTATGGACTGTGTGGTTACCTTGGATATATTTTATGGTCTATCTTCTTCTACCCTTTTATTGGACACTATACTTATTTCAATAAAAGACTATTATTTCAAAGACTGTCTGATGTGTGTGTGAACTAGGGGATACTTCTGTCTGAAGTGCAACAGTCCCATCACAAGAAAGTCTTTAAAAACCACACAGCACTTGCAATTTGGCCCATGTTCTGCAAAACTTTGTATGCAATTGTTTTGCTCAGAAAACAGTTTTTTGTGCAGCAAACAGTATTTTCTGTGCAGAAAATGTTTCTATGCAGATTAGAATTATTTATTGGAACTTTAAAAATACTTTAAAAAGTAATTTTCCAAGTTCTGATATGATCGATTAAGGCCATAGACTAAAAACTAGACTAGATGTACCATTGTTCTGATTTAGCAATGCCTTTTTAGGGTGAAACTGACTTGTGTAACAGAGAAATATTAAAATAGTTGTGTTTCTTAAACGGCATCCAGAAAACCCTACCCTGCACAATATATGACAAATTGCTTTTGGAACCTATTAAAAATCGAAACTATTACATGACATAAAGAAAAAGAAGACAAAATTCCTGTTGCAGATATTAAATCTGTTGGGCATGCTGAAAGTACCCCCTTTAAATTTGGGTCAAAGTGTGTTTAATAGTGCACACTGACAATATGTTATTCATTAATAACAAGCACTAACAATGTGTTCCTGCAAGCTATAAAGTCAACTTCAAAATGGGTTAAAAACTAAGTCTCAGCAACACTATGTGGAAATCAATTGAATCAAAATGACGCCCTCGAAGCAGCTCTGTGAAATGCTGCCTTTTCCATATGCTTTCTATTCGAACGACTTATTTTTAGATGAAAGGCAACAACTAACGCCGAAGAAAGAAAAGTCTCTAAGAGTGCACAATGGGAAGCAATCCTCAGAAGTGAATTACATAGAAAATAAATATGATCATGGTGGTTACATAGTTACACAGGCCACATCAATGACCACAAAATTGACAGCAATGCCTGGTTAGGAGAGCTAATCATACCTAACATCACTTCAGAAAGCTCAGCGCTTAACAAAAACATATTTTTCCCATTACAAGTTTCAACCAGTTCTCTCTCTCTCTCTCTCTCTCTCTCTCTCTCTCTCTCTCTCTCTCTCTCTCTCTCTCTCTCTCTCTCTCTCTCTCTCTCTCATACACACACACACACACCTCCATACACTAGGATACTGGGAAAATCCAGGAAAAAAGTTTTATGTGGGTTTTTTTGCCTTGCTGTAGGACTAAGAGAGAACAATGTAGCCATGGGGCAGTGAAGTCTAGGGCAGTGTTTCCCAACCTTTTTTGAGCCGCGGCACATTTTTTACATTTACAAAATCCTGGGGCAAACCACCAACCAAAATGACACAAAATGACACTCTAACACAGTAATACATATAGTTAATATGTTTTTAAATGTATTTATACACTCAGTGTGAAACATGGGCCTGTTTCGATGAGCACAACATCCTGGCAGGAATGGCAGAAAGACACACACGAAGGTCTTGCTCAACAGCTGTCAGTCTCTCTCTGTGTTTAGAAAAAATGTGTCCATATAACTTCAAGGCAGTCCACTAGTACTGTTCTTACGCATCAATACACCTCATAGAACAATAATGAGGCTTCCACCTTCAATATATATGCTCCTGTATCATTCCAGGTGGGCATTAGACGAGTCCCTCGTCTATAACTGGTGAGCAGGAGAGTTGTTTCACAGTCACTAGAAAGGCTATCACGTCCAGCCAATGCCAAATGTAGTAATAGTTGGTACACATAAACATAAAAACGGCAGAAGGGGGCAGCGCCCCAGCCCCTTCTTCGCTGCCGCCTGGCCCTTCCTCCTCCTCCCCCCGCAAGCAGCAGCACCAGAAATTCAGCAGGAGGGGAAAGAGAGGGGGGGAAGACCAGGTGATTGGTGATTGCTCACGGCACACTAGTGTGCTGTGGCACAGTGGTTGGGAAACACTGGTCTAAGGGATCCTGCATTCTGTAGTAAAAAATAACCTGTGTGCAAAAGCAGAAGCGCATTTCAGGCTCAGCATTATTCAGCTTAGCACTCTTTTGATGACTTGGACCCTTTGCCAAAATCATCTGAGTGTATCCCCACAATTCAATCAAAACTAGGGAATCATAGACTATCCATAACCCCAAATATAACTTCAGACTATCCTACCCTAGAACGTAGGAAGTAAGATAGCCCCTTTTATCTATGGAAAAATGGAATTATACTCAATAAAAATGTATTCAAAACAAAAAAACAAAAAAAATTAGGGTATCAAATGAATAATCCTGCTACAATCCTATACCCTTTTGTAAGGATTAGAGTAAATGCTAATGAATTGAGAGTCCGTGTGATGTAGTGTTGGGCTAGGACTATGAAAACTCATATGAATTTAGGAAAGTCTCACTCTCTCAGTTTCAGAGAAAGCAGTGGCAAAGCCCATCTGAACACATTTTACCAAGAAAACTCTGTGATATCATAAACCATATATCAGAACTAACTTGAAGGCCCACAACAACAACAGCAACAAAGGCATATTGATGTCAGTGGCATTTATTTTAGCTTTGTTTATTATAGGTTTTAAATGTGCACTCTGTGTCATAAAAAACATCATCGGCGACGAAAGGACTGAATAAAGTTGGAAGCTCAAGAGCCGTTGCTGCCTCTACAACCTGCTTGTGAGCTTTCCAATAACACTTGGTAAGATGCTGTGATTTCCAGAGAACATTATGCAGCTCTTATGAAAGGATGCTGGGGCAGCAAACCAAGAGAAACAACTTTGCTCTTTTTCCCAGCTGCCACTCAAACCACTGAGGTTTGCCAGTGTGCTTGTTTGAAGTTTGTACTCTGACATTTTTGCCGATGCGTGGCACTTTCCCTCTTAGGCTGGAGTCAGATGGAAGAAGAGCGCAGTATGTGTTTTCTCCCCCTCCTCTTTATAATGAACATCTGTAGCACTTCAGTGAATTGAGCACTGCTATTTAATCCTTGCTCCTCCCTACTGGCTTGCCTGGCTGACTACTTGAGATTGCTCTCCTCCTCCATCTTCTCCAGCTGGAAAACAGAGCTGTTTGAGAGGCATGTTTGCAATGGAAGTGGCATAACTTCCTCCCATCTCAGGCATCTGCCTGCAAGCAGCTTTGCTTTCTAGCCAGGGAAACAAGTGGCAAAAGCATGAGCATGCAAGCTGCCAACTGTGTACCTAAAATTTATTGCCACCATTCTAAAAAGGAAGCCTCCTCACAAGGCATTGGCTGCAAACCCACTTTGCTTTTGCAAGCTTCAGAGGGAGGACTACTTTGCTTTAGGAAGCACTCCAAGCAGTCTAAGAGTCCGAAATCAGCTCAGATATCAGGGTTCAGCTAAATCTGATGGATATTCCTATAGCACAAAGGTTTTGTATATAGAAGATTAAGCACCACTTCCATCGCAATGGAAGATCTAGATCGGGGTGGGCAATTATTTTTTCCAAGGGGCCACACAAGAGCCAAAAAATATTATGGAGGGCCGCACCTAAAGGCGGAACTACATTCTAATCTACATAATGTATTTATTTATTTACTTACTATATTTACTATATATTACACATCATTAATATTCAGATATTATTAGTATTAATATCATAATTATTATATTATAGTATATACATAGACATTATAATATATTGAAATTATAATATAATATAACATTTTATTATATTATTTATTATATTATTATAATAAAATTATTATAAAATAATAAAATTAAATTCAAGAAGACAAGGTGCGAACCAAGATGGAATGGCCCAATGGACCCAGCCCAGAGGATGGCAAAGCGGACCCAGCCGCCGTCACAGCAGAGGAGAGCAGAGCAGCAGGTGATCGGAGGCTGTAGGCCTCCCCACACTCTCGCCCCCAGCCGTTCCCCAGCTGATTGCCCTGCTATGGAGTGCCTGCAATCCCTGGAGGCAATCCGGGCCTACAAGGGGAGCGGTCCGAGATCTGAGGTGGCTGATTGCCCTGGCAACCCGGAAGACAATCAAGTCTTCCGGATCGCCTGGACGATCAGCCGCTGTAGGTTGCTGAATGCTCCCGCTACAGGCCCAAATCGCCTCTAGGTATGGCAGGCACTCCAAAGCTGCCACTCCTCTGGCCTGTCTGCCGACACTGGCTCCACAGAGCCCGCGATGGGATGGCAGCAGCGGCACCCCTTCCTCTTGTCTCCCAACACCCTTCTCCCCGGGCCAGACAGAATCGGCTGCTGGGCCGCATCTGGTCCGGGGGGCGTAGGTTGCCCACCCCTGATCTAGATTCAACCCTTGGCATCTCATGGTAAGGTATTACTCCTGTCTGAAAACCTAAGGGCCACCGCCAACCAGTAGACCAGGGGTCAGGAACCTTTTTGACTCAGAGAGCCATGAAAGCAAAGTATTTGGAAATTTATTTCTGTGAGAGCCATATAATATATATATTTTAAGACTGAATTCAACTAAATGTGAGTATATACGTACATACTATGAGAAAATGATTCCCCCAGCAGAATGATGGGACACTTCAGACCTGGCTCTGCAAAAGGCATGCCCAGGACTCTGGGAAGGAAGGGATGATGGAAGGAAGGGGGAAGGAAAGAAAGAAAGAGGAAATAAAAGAGGGAGGGGGAGAGGAAGAAAGAAAAGAAGAACGAACTATGGAAAAGGAAGAAAAGGAAAGCAGAAGAGAGACAAGGAGGGGAAAAGAAAGAAGGAAATGGGAAGAGAAGAAAGGAAAGGGTGGGGAAAAGAAAGGAAAGGGAGTGAGAAAAAAGTAAAATAATTAAGAGAAAATAAGAAAAGAAAGAAGGGGGAGAGAGGGAAGTGAAAAGAAGGGGAGAAAGAAAGGAAGGAGAATGGAGGAAAGAAGGAAGGGGAGAGAGGGAGGGAAAAGGAAGGAGAGAAGGAAAGGGTGAAGGGGAGAAATAAAGGAAGAGGAAAGAAGGAAGAGGAGAGAGGGAAGGTAAAGGAAGGAGAGAAGAAGAAGGAAAGGGTGAAGGGGGAGAAAGGAAGGAAGAGGAAGGAAGAGGGAGAATGGAGAATGTGTCACTCTTCCCCACTGCATGTTGGGAAACCGAGGCCCAGGCTGCTCTGGAGAGCCAGAAGCAATAATGAAAAGAGCCACATCTGGCTCCCGAGCCATAGGTTCCTGATCCCTGCAGTAGACATTACTGACCTAGGTGAACCAATGACCCAACTCAATCTATGGCAGAGTCTTATTTTTAAATAGATAAGGACCCATCACTGGGATTGTGAGTTGCATGCTATAGAAAAATTGCTGTCAAACTTAATTCTGGGTGGAGAACTAGACCAGTGGCCCACTTGAGTGAATAGCTGTGGAGGGTAGGACATTATTATATGGAATTTAGATTATAAGCAATATGAGGGAATTGCCTGACAAGTGTTATGTTAACAATCATAGTTCCAGATTAAAGACTCACCAGGAAGTGAAGACAAGACAGAGGCTTTTATTTATTTATTTCAAATATTTGTACCCCACCCTTCTCAACCCCCAGAGGGGGACTCAGGACGACTTACAGCCGGCAACAATTCGATGCCCCCATAAACACATAATAAAAACAATAATTGCATACAGATAAAACATTAGATCAATTCAAATCAAATCTATTTAAGATATTACAGGCTGGTTGGCCTTATCTAAGCTGAATTCTGTGATCAGAGACTCCATTAGAAGCTTGTCCATAGTCCATTTCCATAGCGTTTGTCATAATTGTCTTTGTCCTCGTCCCCACCAGACGTGTTTGTGACAGAGGCGAGATTGAGAGCAGGGCCTACCCAGAAGATCTTAGACTTTGAGGTGGAACATAGAGGGAGATGCATTCAGACCAGTATGCTGGGCCAGAACTGCAAAGGGCTTTTAAGGCATTCTGGCCAAGAATGGATGCATGTGGGCTCCTGGCCAAAAGGACAAGTCTAAAGGATATTGTGATGTGCAGCTAGTTTTATATAATCAAATTGAAATTTTCCAAGTTTGAAATTTCCCTTCCTTGTATTGTCGAAGGCTTTCATGGCCAGAATCACTGGGTTGTTGTAGGTTTTTTGGGCTATACAGCCAATGTTCTAGAAGCATTCTCTGCTGACGTTTCGCCTGCATCTATGGCAGGAATCCTCAGAGGTTCCCTTTCTTGTCCCCAATTGGCCAGCAAAGAGGCTGGCTAGGATCCATGCTAGGATTGGTAGGCAGAGAGAAGGGCAGCTGGGGATTGGTCTAGAGTAGGGGTGCTCATTAGGTAGATCGTAATCTACTGGTAGATCTCGAAGAGTGTCCTGGTAGATTTCGAAGGGCGTCCTGGTAGATCCCAGGCAGCTCGCAGGCACAGTGTGTATGGCTCCCATGCCATTTGTGAGGAATGCTCAGGGGCTTATTATATTTAGTTGAATTCAGTCTTAAAATGTATTATATGGCTCTCACTGAAATAAATTTCCTAATATTTTGCTTTTATGGCTCTCTGAGTAGTGGGTAGGTAGATCTTTGGGACTTGGTTGTTTTATAAGTAGCCTGCATGCTGGAAAAGTGTGAGCACCCCTAGAGTGAAGGACCAGCCAGCTGCAGAGCTGCCCCCATCAGAGAGTACAGTCTAGAAATACAGAGTATACAATTTTATAGTAAATGAAGGCAGAGTTTACAGGAAACAAAGGTATAGGGCTGAGATGTTGAGGCAGACAAATAGGTTTGGCTAGGCAGAAGATTACCATACCTTTGAAACAATGAGTCTGGCTGATGGCGTTGGAAGAAAGATCCCAGAGGGATTTGTTTAACCTTAGTTGGCTGCCTTGATACATTGAATGATGTACAATTTTTCAGCCTTAGAAGAAGCCAGTAGCAAACCTCCTCTGAATAAATCTTGCCAAAACACCCTTAGTATAGGAGCCCCCAGTGGTGCAACGGGTTAAACCCTTGTGCCAGCAGGACTGAAGACCAACAGATCACAGGTTTGAATCCGGGGAGAGCGCAGATGAGCTCCCTCTGTCAGCTCTGGCTCCCCATGTGGGGACATGAGAGAAACCTCCCACAATGATGGAAAAACATCAAAAACATCTGGGCATCCCCTGGGCAACATCCTTGCAGACGGCCAATTCTCTAACACCAGAAGCAGCAGTTTCTCAAGTCACTCCTCACACACACACACAAAACTCCTTAGTCTTGCTATAAGTCAGAATCAGCTCGAAGGGACATAACAACAAAGAACAAATATAGGGAACATATGATGATCTGGAAACCCTATCATGTCCCGCCACATGCCAGGCTAAGTAGGGTTGATGGGAATTGCAGTCCAATAATGTTTGTGGTGTTGACTATGCTTCACCCTGGTAAGTGTGGAACTTTTAAAGTGTTTTATTTGTGCAAAGGAATTCTGGACCAGAGGATAAATTGTATGTTCTGGACCAGTGTTTCCCAACAGTAGTGTGCTGTGACGGACCTCTTGCTGTGCCGCGAGAAAAGCTTTCTTTCCCCCTTCCTTCCCCCCTCCTCCTGCCGAACTCCTGTTGCATGGGAGAGGAGGAGGAAGGGCCGGGCGTTGGCGAAAAAAAAGAAGAAGGTTCCGGGGCGCCGCCTCCTTCGGCTGTTTCCCCAGCCAGCCTCCAATCTGCCATGACTCCTGCCATGACTCTCGCACCTTGCTCGCTGAAGCCGCGTGGAGGAGGAAGCCAGGGGGAGGGGCATGGTGCAGCCTGGCTCCGCCCCCTCCCCGGTTTCCGCTCCCCCACAGCTTCTCCAGCCTTGAGAGGGCAATGCCAAGCCAGCATTGTGCTGGCTCTGCCACTGCTGGCTTGCATTGCCCCCTCAAGGCTGGAGAAGCTGAGGGAGTGCGGAAGCCAGGTGGAGGGGGCGGTCCATGGCAAGGCCTGGCTCTGCCCCCTCCCCACAGCTTCCGCTCTCCCACAGCTTCTTCAGCCTTGAGGGGACAGTGCCAAGCCAGCATTGTGCTGGCTCTGCCACTGCTGGCTTGGCATTGCCCCCTCAAGGCTGGAGAAGCTGAGGGAGAGCTGAAGCCGGGGGGAGGGGGCGTGGCATGGTGTGGCCTGGCTCCTCCCCCGGCTTCAGCACTCCCAGCAGCTGCTCCCAGCAGACCACCATCCCACAGTCGTTCTTTACTCTGTTAGAGTGTCATTTTGTGTCATTTTGGTTGGTGGTGTGCCCCTGGATTTTTTTAATGTTAAAAGTGTGCCACGGCTCAAAAAATGTTGGGAAACACTCTTCTAGACCAGTGGTCCTCAACCTGTGGGTCTCCAGATGTTTCGGCCTTCAACTCCCAGAAATCCTAACAGCTGGTAAACTGGCTGGGATTTCTGGGAGTTGTAGGCCAAAACACCTGGGGACCCCCAGGTTGAGAACCACTGCTAGACTATTATTTGAATCTCAGACATTTACAATAGATGTGTCAAAAGTGTTATGGAGTGGATAAAGAGTGAGAAAGACAGACAGAGCAACAGGAATTCAGGGAAGATAATAGGGACAGTCTTTCCTAGCCTAATCATGTTTACTGCCTATCTATTTCCTTGATGAGGATGATAGACTTGGTCAGGATGTGGCTGAACTCCAACAAAAAGCATGCTATGTGCATGTAGTCAAGATAGGCTATCTACAGAAAATGGCTCATTGAAATAAGGTCCAACCTTTCCAATTGATATTAATATAATTTTGGCTCATTTCTTGGTATTCACCTGCATGAGTTCATTATTAATGCTGTGTGACCATATAAAGTCCTAATAATGCCAAACCACATTTTTACCAATAGAATTTGGAATTGTTCCCATGGTGCCTAAACACTGCTGTGTAGCAAACTTGCTTGTATTCAAGAACCTTGATGTATTCTGTGCAGTCTCTTCTTATTTCCCCTGTTCGTTTTTCAACGCTAAAAGCGATGGATTATGCATGGCAAAACACAATGATGTTCTTACAACAAATAGAGCAACAGAAAAGGACACCCTTTGCCTAAAGTATCTTTCAGGCTGTGGAGGGAGAGCAGGATGATGAATTGAATAATGCCCTTCAAATGACAGATATACAGTATCTGAATATGAAAAAGCAGAAGTGCATGGAGCATGTCACAGCAATATGTAATGCTGGCTGCTCAAGGTGATGAAACAGTTTACTACTGTCCTTGCCACCAACAGACTATGTCAGTTTTGGGTTTGAGGCAGGATGGGACTGATATATATTAGAGGAGCTGTACTTCACATCATGTGAAGGATACAAGTGAAACATAGGAATGCAGCGTTTGGTTGAAAAACCTTTTTTGATTGAGCAACAGTGTTGGTTCTCAAATATATATACCAATCATAATAGATAAGATTTTCCACCAAATGAAGAATAACAAACCCATGTTGGAAAGCTATTAAGTTTGTAACTCAAGGCCTTAGGTTTCAATAGGAGAGACTGAAAGGCCAAAAAGGGTTTTTAAGATGTTCCATACTGGACAGATTTCATAGATTTGAGCATAGCTTTTTATTTTGAATGTGTTAGATTTTGGCAAATTAGTGTGAACTCTTAGTGATCTGTTTAACGCACAGACTGAGTGGTGTAGTTATCACCTCTGCTACTGCTCTCATATGGACTAGGGTCTCTCTAAAGTCAACTTGTCACATATTATTTTAGCTGTTGATATCTTGAAGGCACTTCCAGGCCCTATTTGATTTTGAAGCTAGATCAGACCTGATTAGTATTTAGAAGGGAGTCCACCAGTGAATTCAAGGTGCTCTAAACTGTATCCATAGGAAGACAATACAATACCACCTAACTTTATTTCCTAAGAAAACCTTATTAAATGCATGGTCTTACCATTGGTCAATAGGCTAATTAAAACAACATGCGTTATTGGTTGAAATAGTCTGTGAGCATCAGACCTCACTTCATCTCAGAAGCTAAGTAGATTGAAGTGTGGTTACTACCAGGAAACTCAAAGTGCTCCAGGACAGTGGATCCCAAACTTTGATCCTCCAAATGTTTTAGACCCCAACTCCCAGAATTTCTTATTGTTGGCCAAGCTGGTTGGAGTTTCCGGGAGCTGAAATCCAGAACACTTGGAATATCAAAGTTTGGGAACCATGGCCTTAGGATGTATCCAGAAGAAGGCAATAGCACACATCCTCTAAGTATTTGTTGCATAAAAACCCTATGGAATTCATGGACAGGGGACTTACATACATTGCATTTTACTGCTATTTACACAGCCCACAACCTACAGCTGGCTTCACTTGGTACAGTAGTAATCTCAGTGGAAACAGAATCCATAATGTGCATGTAATGTTGGCTGTAGTTCTCTGAAGTCATCAGGAAAATTATATGCTTAATTCAAAAAAAAATTGGTTCAACTAGATGGTGGAATGAGTATTAATGACCTATAAATGTGAATAGACTGGAATGTGTCAAGCTCAATTAAAATTTCTGTATAAGCAATGAACTGGTTAAACCCCAAAAGAGTAAAATTGTTTCACGTCATTCCCATTAAAAATACTTAATGTGTTTTAGGAGGTTTTCCAGTTAATTACTAACCTCCAGGAGATAGTTGAAAAAGGTCATTGTTCTAAATTTAGGATCTGTCAGAATGTCCTGAGTATTAGGAGCCCATGAAATAAGCAACATAATCACCTGAAAACCTAATTGCAAAAATTGAATGTAGGCTTCATAGACCTTCTGTACACTGATCTATGTGTAAATACCCTGCACAGGTCACACTTATAGTACTTGTAATAGTAATTGCAGTGCATTGTATGTGCTCTATTGTATTATCAGAAAGCACTATCCACTGCCATTTTTATTTCCACTCAATTGTACCTTGATTCAAAAGGTTGCATCTTATCTGGAATGATCTAATAAATTAGGGAAAATGTTTTTTAAATGCCCCACTGACATCTCCTTATTGATCTGAGGCTTGACCAGGGTGATCATATCAGAACAGAATTGAGGATGATCATGATAATTCAAATTCACTGATATGAAATAAGACTTATTTGTGAACCATGGAAGTGGCAGGTGAAGAAAGGCCTTCCATATCTCTATAAAAAGATCCTTCACTAGTCTCTTATAACCCAGTATTGTAATTTAATTTCAATTTTCTGCTCTGAATTTTTTTTATAGATGTGGATGTCTTGAGACAGTTCAAACATACAAAGCTTTTGACAAAGGATGCATCCACATTATAAAATCAATGTAGTTTGGTACTACTGTCATGGCTCAATGCTATGGAATCCTTGGATAGGAATGTTATAGTGGCCAGGTAAGTATTATTTACATTTTACGGGGAAATTTAGGGTTTGAGGGGAAGGGTCAGTGCCCTCTCGGTTTTTCGGGCTCCTGGCTTTGTGGATTGGGCCTGGAAATCACATGAAACCAAATTAATTTGGTTTTATCAGAGGCATTCTGTGGATGCCTCCAGTAAAACCGATCCAGAACACAGGTTTTTGGGCCTGTCTGGATGGGCCCTAGGTCTTCTGGCTCAATTGTCTACACTTATAATGTGAACTATGGATATTGTTTGGAATATTTGTAGACATAATATATTCCGATTATTCCATTGCTGTCTACAATATACAGGCTAGCGAACCATGAAACTGAATGACAAACAACCCCTTCCCATCTTATAACATTTTAAGTAGTATTAAATTTTGTGTTGGGCCTCATTCATAGGCATCCTGGGTTGCCTGTGGCCCATGAACTGCAGGTTGGGTAAACCTGCTCTAAACCACCCTGAGTCCCCTTTCCGGGGGGGGGGGGGGGGCAGGTAGGAATGCATGAAATAAATAAATGAAATAAATAAATAAACAATTAAGAACAATATTAATGGGCATCCACATATGCAATAGTTCTGCATATAGAACCCTTCTTCTGCCTCTTTCAGTGCACAGTAAGTGTTGAGCATTGTCCACAAAGCCACATCAAATACCTAGAGCAATTTACATTTGCCTATGTTGCTAATAAGATGTCACTTCATTTTGCTATTTTCTGGTCTAGTTCACAGTTTTCACATGTAAAATACTGCACACTTTTTCATCTTCAATTTGTTTCTTCAAAAACCGAGCTTGTAATTCATGTGCAAATAGTTGAGGATAACATTATTTCACTATTAAAACCTGAGAGATATTTAAAAAGCATCGCAAAGGGACTTTATAATTCAATGGAATAACTTATTTAGAACTAGGAGAGGGCAAGGGCCCATTGTTAAATATTTGTCATTTGTGCCTTGTGCTGTCAAAAAAATTAACACAGTTGAATCCTGGGGGAGAAAAGGCTGTCTTAATTTTTTCACTTAAAGCTTTGACCTGTTTTATGGTGGCACTGTCAAAATATTTGTCAATAAACACTGCCTAATGTAATTTTGTAATGGGATCATGTTCTTTCCAAGGATAATCAAAATAAGCTAGAGGATTCTGAATGTAGCACACAGAGAGTGATATTGTCAAGCTACTCACATATGCATAATGAAAATATTTGCATTCATCAAGGACAGCAAACTTCAGCATGCAATTTTATTCATGGTGGTTTGCTTTTCATTCCCACTGCATTTTTCTGTACACAAATATAACTAGTGATTAAATAAGAATAATTTGGACTTGTATCGTTCCCTTTTTTTCTATTCCATATTTACAAAGTACCTAGGCAGTGCTAATTTCCACCTGCTCCTTAGTTTTTGACTGGATGTATCAGGGTCAAGCCCTAGTGAGACTGCCAATGAATACAATATGTTGTAGGCAATATTTAGAGGGAAAAACCGACTGTGGATTTCTTGCCTTTTAAAAAGCCTATGAAATTCATGTGTTACCATAAGCCAATAGGTGACTTGAAAGTATGGCCAAGTCTATTGACTTTGCCTTCTTCTTTGTCATGTTCTGCTGGAATAATTAAGTCCAAGGAACCCAAGTACTATTTGTGATTGGACCCACCATAGCTGCCCTGAGATGAACTCATTGTACTCAGAGTATAAGACTTTCTCCCTCTCCACCCCCAATTTCCACAGTTTGGAGCAAAGAAAGGAAAACTAGAACTTGAACATCTCTAAGATACAATTCTTTACACATTGCCCCACCGGTTTACACATTCCCTCCACTTTGTGGCCATCCTTTTGTATGACAATGTAGAAGCAGTACAACAGAGTAGAGGTGGGAAGGAAGAGGATAAGATGGCAGAGATTGGAAGGAAAGACAATGAGATGGCATAGTGTTGAAGTTGATGAGGCACAATAGGAGTTGCAGTTCCAAAACATCTGAAAGGCTATATACTCACCATCCGTCTCATATGTCCTGCACATGTGCAATAGTTGTGGGTGTGAAGGGCTTATGGAGATACAGAAGAGAGGCAAGAATATGTTTAGGTACCCCCCTTCCACTTGCTGCTTTCATGCTGCAAATGGTCCTTTTCACCCTCACTGCTTTGTGACTGTTTGATGGACAGTCACGTTTCAAGTTCTGCTTTGAAGTTTAAAATGTCATTGTGGCCATTGTCCCAGAGACTTGTTCAGTTGCTCCTTCTCTCTCTCTCTTTTTTAAATAAACAAAAAAGGCTGAGACTACCACATTTTGTTATTTTATAACCCACCCCTCCACAACTGTTCTGATTTGGTAGAGACAATCCCAATTAATCGTCTATCACCTTCCTTTTTCAACTGCTTAAAAATTTCCCAAATTTCTTCTTTTCCTCTCACTCCCCATTTTTAATCCTCAATTTACTTCCCTTGCTGTAACCTGAATTCAAAGTGTAAAAATAGTTTGCACTCAGGGTGCTTCCACACATCACTAAAACCCAGGCCGAAATGGGTTAAATTAACCCGCTTTGGCACAGGTTCTAGTCCCCACCTCCTCCCACACCCCTGGGATTTTCCTCCCAAGGTGGCTACATGCTATCCCAATTGAAACTGGGATAGCATGAAGCTACCTCAAAGCCCCCAATTCACCCCCTAAAACGTACTGAAAAGGTCCCTGGCTGCCATGGAGCCTCTCCTTATGTCCTCATTGTGTGAGAAAATGGTGGGGTAAGGAGGAAAATCCCTCTGCCCACAGGAGTAAAGGAGCCATGGCGACTAGGGACCTGTTCAGTAAATGTTAGGGGGTAAATTGGAGGCTGTGGGGGAGGGGGCTGTGGAGATTGATCCCTGAGAAATGCATGACACATCCTGGTAGTCAGCCCCACAGTCCCCCCAGCACCTCATTAGGTCTGGATATTTCATGAAGATCCAAATCTAATGAGGTGTTTAATGTGGAGTAAACCAGGGAAGCCTTTGTTTATCCCATATTAATTTGCTTTTTGCAGAAGTGTTGTTTGGATGCTTCCGGTAAAACCAAGACAGGTCCCACATTTTCGGCCTTTCTGGATGGGCCCTCTTTTGTTGTCTTGATCACATTTTGATGTTAGATCGCTGTTTTCATTTGTGTAATGTTGGAGTATGTCCTTTGTTAATGAAGCAAAAGAGGTAGACATCGCCTTCCCAGAGATCTGAATCTACCCTTCTGTCCTGGCTGGTAAGAGGGTAATTCTTTCCCTTCCTTCCATGCCACAGTCCTATGCATTGCATGAAAGTCTGTTCTGAAGGGTTTACCCACTCTTTTGTGCAGGTTCAAGTAAGTGTTCAAAAGGTGTTTCAGGAGGAGGGCTTGATTCTTTCCAGTTCCATCAAGAGAAAAAATCTGTCTGATTGCTCTGTTAACAGGTGACAGTTTTTATCAGTCCGAAAAATAAATACTAGGGGATGAATTACAGTAGTCTCTTTGCATTTGCGGTCTTAACTGTTGCAGATCTGATTATTCATGGACTTGGTTTTATATGTTCTCCCTAGGAATCTCTTCACCCTCCAGAATAACTCTATGGTTGGTTAATTTACTTCAGCCATGCTAGAGGATCTAGAGATTTCTTAAATAACATATCGATAGGAATTTTTAAGACCAGCAGAAGTTAAATATGGAGTCATGCTGGAAGACCTAGAAATGCCTAGAAAGGTATTATTTCAGGTTAAAAAGAAAGCTTTTTATTTGCAGTTTTTCACTTTCATTGGAGCCCTGTGCCCCTAACCCCCCTAGTGAATGTGGAGGACTGACTTCCTAGACCAAATATCATGCATACTTTTTGGTAGCAGTGGCTGCAGATACTTGATCACTTGCTGTCTGCATGGATTTTCCACAATGTGAAGAATTTTCTTATAAAACTCTTTCAACCCTGGGGCTAAAAGGTGTATTGTGAATTTTGAAGAGTTAGTATAATACCACAAATGTATTCTTTGTACTGCCTTTCTTTGGGAAAAGCTATTTCATGCTGTCAATAAATTCACATGGATAGAAGCTTGTAAATTGACAAAGAATATTCTTTATTTGACTCTTATAGCTCCACAGCACTCCTAAAATATTATTTTTACATTGCGAGAGTTAATAGTGATCCCCACTCAAGGGGAAAAAGCATGAGCAATTTGGCTATGGCTGGGAGTCTTGACTCTTCTTTATGATATCTGTGTCCAGATTTACAAACCTCTGGCCCCAATTTTCTTTCATTTAAGACGTGTCCACTGTGACACACTCATACTCCTATGGTGACAGGCAAATACAGATGCCACATTCAAACTTAAAGCAGAAATCAAAATAAATCATGGCATATTCCCCTTTCAAGTCTTTTCAGATGGTTTTAGGTGAATATTCAGTTTCCCAAAAAGAGTCTGTGCATCCTAAATAAATAAATAAATAAATAAATAAATAACCCTGCCTAGAATCTTGTGATACCAAAACTAACATGTTTATTATATGATTAGCCTTAAGATCAGAGTCCACTTTATTAGATGTCCATAAAAAAGCATGCCATACTAAACATATTTTCACTAGTTTTATCACATGATAAAAACTATTTCACTAGTTTTGGTAAGAACTTTATCTCATGGACTCGCTATTTCACTACAGTCTTGTTTTTGTTGTTGTTGTTAGCGTTTATATCCTTATTTTTTGTTTTTAGTATTTATATCCTTATTTTCCATTATTATTGTTATTGTTATTATTATTGTTGTTATTATTATTATTATTACTATTACTACTAGAAACACAATAAGATGAGTCCACAGCAAACAAGATCACTCTGCTGGCTGTTGTATTGGATCACATATCAGACACTTCTCAAGTGTCTGGGACTGTGTGATGTGTTGGTGAATAATGCGTGCAGATCCCAGTAGGGTGGCCTTTTGCAGCTGACAGATGGTAATTTTGTCAGCGCCGATTGTGTTTAAGTGCAGGCCAAGGTCTTTAGGCACTGCACCCATAGTTACTACTACTACTACTACTACCACCACCACTACTACTACTACTAATACACAATTACCTTCCTCATGGGATAAAGTCCTAATTCAGGGCATTGATTAGAAAGAAAAATTACTGACAATTTCTAAGAAATGTTTAAAATTCCTGATTCTCAAACCAAAATTATGTCAGGTTTAATTGACATATTCTTTTACTGAGGATTAGAAAAATAGGAAATTGGCTATTGTTTGTCTGCAACATGTGTGTTATTGATACTGCTGTCATTGAAGAGGAACAGATGAGATTATGTTATGAATTTTTTTGGCGTTTGTATAAAAGAGGTGAGGTACCTTTTACCTTTTGTCATGGTCTTCTTTCTGTCTCCTTTTTTCTCCCTTTTTTCCTCTTTGTACAACCCTTATATTTCTCTCTCCTTTATTGTCTTGTTTCACTTCTGTAAGTTCTGAGCTATCTGTGGAAAGGACAGGTTACTCTTGCAAGTTGCTTATACTAACTGCTTGCAGAAATCTTTTGAAATGATTCCAAGGTCTGCAGCTTGTGCAGACAGGCATAACTAAGAGGTTGGGAATATCTGAGACTCTGAGAAGATCTGGAGATGACAATTAATAAGACAACAAAAAGTAATACAACTAGAAATTGTTCTTCCCTTGTCACATCAAGGGTGGGAATCTGGCAGCCCTCCAAGTCTTCTTGTATTGCAAATCTAAGCTATCATAGGCAATGGTGAGGAAAAAAAGGAGGAATGTAACCAGAAGCATATGGATGCTCACATATTCCCATCTATACTCTAGACCAGTGTTTTTCAACCTGAGCTGTGAGACATTTTTTACATTCACAAAATCCTGGGGCACACCACCAACCAAAATGACACAAAATTATTTATTTATTTATTTATTTATTTATTTATTTTATTCGGTCTTGTATACTGCTCCTTCCAGCAGGCTCAGGGCGGTTCACATACAACCAAGCAACACACAGTGTACAACAATAGCAAAAAACACGAACAGTAGATAAAATTGCATAAGATGTTATAAGCAATAAACAATGGGCGGTTACATATCCAGGAATTCAAGTAAAGGCAAGCCTGAACAAGATGGTTTTGCATGCCCTCCGAAATGGGACGAGCTCAACAATGGCACGGACATCATCCGGCAATGTATTCCATAGTGCCGGGGCAGCGACTGAGAAGGCTCGTTGCCTGGTGGTAGACAGATGGCAGGAGCGGATTGTTGGTATAGCTAATAAATTTCGCTCTTCCGAGCGCAGTGATCTCGGGGGAACATACGGGGTAAGGCGACCTCAGGTACACTGGCCCTAGACCATGCAAGGCCTTAAAGGTCAAAACCAACACCTTGAAAACAATTCGGTACTCAATCGGTGGCCAGTGCAATTGCTGTAAGATGGGAGTAACATGCTCTCTTGCCGATGCTCCTACCAGCAAGTGAGCCCCAGCATTTTGCACTAGCTTGTAGGCATGGTTTCGAACCCAAAAATCATGATTCTAAAATCAAATGGGGGGGGGGGGATTTTTTTTGATTAGTAATAGAAAGACTTACAAAAAATTTTCCAAAAATTTCTAAAATGTAACTTAATTACTAACAAAATTCGTTAGTAGTTCGTATGCCAGCGCATGCGCATTCCAGATGGTTTTGGCCTACAACTCCCAGAAATCCTAACAGCTGGTAAATTGGCTGGGATTTCTGGGAGTTGTAGGCCAAAACTTGAATAAATCACACTGAAGTCTAGATGGGACTCTCCAAATAGGAAGGAGGGAGGGGGAGGGGGGTATTCTATTCTTGGAAGCAGCAACAAAAGGAGGAGCCCCCCCCTCGCTCCTCGCTGCCTCTCTCTCACCCGATCCTGAGGGAGCGAGGGCCCCACGTTTGCCCAGGCTGAGAGGAAAAGGAAGAGGCCTGAGGCTGTGAGGAATGGTGGGAGTTGAAGTCCAAAACACCTGGAGGGCTGAAGTTGGCCCGTCATGAAGCCTCTTCAAGGCTTTAGATCCTGGCAGGCAGAAGGGGCAGGGAGAGCCGTCCACTCCTCCTGCCCTGCCAGGATCTAAAGCATCAAAGAGTATTGGGGTGAGAAACCAACCTAATGTATAATAGAATGAATGCTACTGTAAGTGCCTAATATTATAAGTAATCCAACTGGTCATATACCTACATTCCATGCACATGCAATAATACAGCAGTAATAACAATGGGTATAAGAAGAGGTAAAATTCAAACCGAAGTATTCTGACTGTGGTCCCTCCTCAAACTGCAAAGGCTCTTCTCTGAGCCTGGGAAAAGGCAAAACCCCGGGCAAAGCGTTTGCTTCCTGGGTGCACAAACATACATATTCTTTGGGGGGGTATTTGCTGCAGAATCTTCTCTATGAGCCCGGGATTCTGCAGCAAATCCCCCCCCCCCCCCCCCAAGAATATGTATGTGTGTGCTCCCAGGCAGCAAACGCTGTGCCCGGAGTTTTGCCTTTTCCGGGCTCATAGAGAAGAGCCTTTTGCAGTTTGAGGAGGGACCACAGTCAGAATACTTCGGTTTGAATTTTACCTCTTCTTATACCCATTGTTATTACTGCTGTATTATTGCATGTGCATAGAATGTAGGTATATGACCAGTTGGATTACTTATAATATTAGGCACTTACAGTAGCATTCATTCTATTATACATTAGGTTGGTTTCTCACCCCAATACTCTTTGATGCTTTAGATCCTGGCAGGCAGGAGAGGCAGGAAGCCTGGAAAAATGTAAACAGAGAGGTTTACTCAGAGTAAATCCACAAAGGAGGGCACTTCATCCAAAGTGCCCTCCTTTGCAGATTTACTTCTGAGTAAACTCTCTGTTTACATTTTTCCAGGCTTCCAGCCGAAAGAAGGAGCGAGTTTAGGGCTTGCCTTGCCATAATACTTATTGGCAAGGGAGGCGGGAGGGTGGTGAGAGAGAAGGAGGGTGCCCCCCCCCTTACGACCTAATAATGACACTTAAGTAAATCCTGGCCCCCGAAGTTCTATAAAGAAAGTCCACTTCCTGGTTGGCTTTCCAGATGCAGAAATACTCAAAAGTAGCATTTCTTACGAATTTCTTCTGAATCATTTCATTTTTATAACTTTTTTCTCATGCCTACTAGCTTGAGTTTCCGGATTGTCGGCAAGGGAAGGCCTATGTAGAGGGCATTACAGTAGTCTAGTCTCGAGATGATGGTTGCTTGGATTACCGTGGCCAGGTCGTTCCTGGACAGGTAGGGGGCCAGTCGCCTAGCCTGTCGTGGATGGAAAAATGACATTTTGCTGACCATGGAGACCTGGGCCTCCATGGTCAACAATGCATCCAATTGAACCCCTAGGCTTTTTACCAAGGATGACGGGTTTAATTGCTCGCCATCCAGGTTAGGCAACCGGCACTCATCCAGCCCAGGCCGACCAGACCACAGGATCTCCGTCTTTGATGGATTCATCTTCAGCTGGCTGGAACGCAGCCATCCAGTCATGGCTTCTAGGCATTCCTGGAAACAATCGGGTACAGTATCTGGCTTGCCGTCCATTCTCAGCACAACCTGGGTGTCATCGGTGTACTGATAACACTCCAGACCAAAGTCGCGCACCAGCTGGGCCAGCGGACACATATAGATGTTGAACAATAAAGGGGAGAGGATGGCCCCCTGGGGGACCCCACAACTTAATGGGCGTCTCCTCCCCCCTCTCCATGCGTTGTCCCCGGTCTTGGAGGAAGGAGGCCACCCATTTAAGGGCAGTCCCCCTAACTCCCGTCACGGCTAAATGACACTCTAACACAGTAATACATATAGTTAATATGTTTTTAAATGTATTTATACACTCAGTGAAACCTGGACCTGTTTCGATGAACACAATATAGATATCCTGGTAGGAATGGCAGAAAGACACAAACTTCCCACACAGAACTCCCATAACCAAGAGAAAATACTATAAGAGTTTGGTGGGCATTGGCCTTGTGTTTTGGAGTTGTAGTTCACCTATATCCAGAGAGCACTGTGGACTGAAACAATGTTGGATCAGGACCAAACTTGGCATGAATACTCAATATGCCCAAATGTAAACACAGATGGAGTTTGGGGAAAATAGACCTTGACATTTGGGAGTTACAGTTTCTGGGATTTATAGTTAACACACAATCAAAGAGCATCCTGAATTCTTGCAAGAAAGGATATTGGAGGTTCCAATTTCCCACGGCACACCTGATGATCGCTCATGGCACACTAGTGTGCCACGGCACACTGGTTGGGAAACACTGCTCTAGACAAGGCCTACACGATCCATGGCCCTCCAGGTATTTTGGACCTTAGCTCGCAGAATTTTTGAACATTGGACTAGGTGGCTAGGACTTTTGGGAATCTGATCATCTCACCAGACAGGCTACTTTTCCCATTATATGTCACTTGTTTTCCCCTTTTGAGACAGAGCCCATTACTTTTAAGATGGAGCACGTGTGTACTTCTGTCAGGGCTCTGTCAAAAAAGAGGAGAGCAAGCTGGCTTTCCATGTTGCCTTCAGGACAATGGGAGGAAGCTGGGTGGTGGTTCTTCCTCCCATAAAATGGGGGTCGAGGTAAGGGGGAGGCAATGCGGAGCATGGAGTGACAGGTTCTCCATGCCCTCCACTGGGACCCCATGGATTTGCCACAAAGCGTGGTGAGTCCTGAAGATAATGTAATGAGGTCCTGAGTCCCAAACACTTTGAAGGCTACAAATTGTGCAGACCTGCTCTAGACATTTAGAGTCTGCATTGGGACAATCCTAGAACACGGACAGATTGGGAAAGTGTATTCTTATCAGGGAAAATCCAGAAGAGTAAGCTTCAGACTATCATGGAATGTTGTCTTGAATATCTTCCACAAATCGCCTTTTCATATTGCTTCAATCAAAATGTGACAGTTGCAACAGTACTCAGGAAACAAACAGGCAATTTTTTTGAGGGAAACTGATAAGGGTTTTGTATTGCACAATTCTCAGTAGGTTTAATCATTCTCAGCAATAAATACTCCTGCTTATCGATCACAGGACAGTTTCACTGCTTTCACTTCTTTTTCTTTTGAAAGTGGTTTTGTTGAGTTTGGAATATACAGTTTCAAAAACATGAAAGAAATAAGAATGTTATGCATCGTTTAAAAAATCAGTATGCCTTGAAGGAGCTCTATTGTTCAATAATATTGTTTGTGGAGCTGCCTTCCTTTCTACCCCTGTAATATATATGCATAATCACTAAAGTGAATAGTCAAATTTGAGCATGTCAGTCCATCACAACTAGATAAGGGAAATTCATGGAGATTCTGGCTGCTAGCAGTAACTAAGACAGACACTTCTTCACGATTGCTTTTTATTCCGGCTGTATAAATGTAAATTAAGCTGTTCACGTTTTAGATGATTCCATACATCTGAGAGCGTAACTTTCATCTCCCTACAAAAGGCCTACAGTTTAGGCTATAAAAGAAATGAGTTAACCTTTCAAGTGCTACAATAGACCCCAAACATATTCCTGTGTAGGTTTACTCAGAGGTCACTCTGAATTCTATGGGATCTGCTCTTGAGCTATTTAAATAGTATACTATTGTTATGGGGTCACTCTACAATATAAAAATAACTTTTAAAGACTTGCCCTATATGGATGCTTAAAGATATGCTCAACTGATTGGATCGTTCTGTTAGAATCAGTAACCTACTGGAAGAAGGTTTCTGCTTCCATGAGAGAGCTTAGCACAGCGGTTAAATCAGCAGCTGCTAAAGATCTATCAACCAAAAGGTTGCAAGTTCACACCCCGGGTTGGCGTGGGCAGCCAACCCTCAGCCCTGCCCACTGCTTACCTAAGCAGTTCGAAAACAGCTTTAGCTGTAATTAGAGAAATTAGGTACCGCTAATAAAAAGCGGGGGAGGTTTTTACAATGCCATAAGAAAAGGAAGACAAGATGCTGGAATGCGGAAGTCCTGGCAGCTCTTCGTCATAAGAGGATGGAGCGACAGCACCTCCTGTGGCATGACACAAAAACCTCCTTCTGTTCTGTCTGTGTGTACGTCAATACAAAACAGCATTGAATGTTTGCCGTCTATGTGTACTTGTGATCCGTCCCGAGTCCCCTTCAGGGTGAGAAGGGCGGAATATAAATAAAGTGTTGTTATTATTATTATTATTATTTGATTAATCTTATCCAGATGGATGAAGTCTTTTAAATGTTTTAATAGAATTGTTGACTGTATCTGTATAAAATATCTCTTCCACTGAACTCGTATCATATTTAAAAGAGGGACAAGCAAGTTGTCTTGGATTATAATTTCAACTCTAGTCAACTTGGCCAATGGTCAGGGATCATGATAGATATAGTCTGAAAGATCTGACAACCAAATAGTAACCTACCACAGAGGTAAAAACACAATCTCAAACATCCCAACTCAGAATTTAGCTTCACTGAATTCAACTTGACCTG
Organism: Anolis apletophallus; assembly: GCA_030556195.1. Taxonomy (NCBI): domain Eukaryota; kingdom Metazoa; phylum Chordata; class Lepidosauria; order Squamata; family Anolidae; genus Anolis; species Anolis apletophallus. The sequence continues at coordinate 28,285,455 of JARBWK010000012.1, read as the reverse complement.
TTTTTGGGGAGGTAGCTCAGCTCAGTTTTGCTGAATAGCAAATTGTAAAAGTGGTGTGTTGTGAGAACTTGGGAAGTACTTAACAATACATTCTGTAAGCCAATTGCTAGGACACTCCAAAAGCGCTGTACTCTTTATGGCCGGCTTAGATATTGTCTTGTATTCAGTAGTTTTCAGCATCTCTGGGTTTTACTGTTAATAGTCTCCTTCCTTTGCCCCCAGTGTTCCAGTCTGACAATAGGCAACTAGCTGATGGCTTACTAATAAAATGTTGTTTCCATATTTTCCATTTTATGACAGCAAAGCAGAGTTTTTACAGTAAAACTCTTCAGTCTTGACTTATAAGATCACTGTCTTGCATTTTTAATAGTCTTATTATACAGAGAAGAAAGTCTATTCCACCAGAGGGAGTTAGAACACTATACTATATATTTTGTCCTATGCTGCCAGACAAGAAATAATATTGAGTGAAAGGAGTGGATTTTCATGAACATAATCATCAGATCAAGGTGCCCCCCTTTTGGCAACATTTCCACAAAAAAAGGAGCAGAATGTTCCTTATTTGTCTTTCTCTGAATAGGTTTAATTTGCTTTTACTGATCAATGAATGGATAAAATCACTTATGTGGTCAGTTCAGGAAGCATTTCGCGAACTGGCATTTTTTTCCCCTTGAGAAGCAGTCAAATGTGATTGCTTACATAACATTGTGTTGTCAATATGCTCATTAAATGATTTCTGGGTTGTCTGAAGTGTTCCAGGAAGAAAAAAATCATACATAAAAGAGAGAGGGGCCATAACCCATAATAAAATGCTATAAAACAGCAGAATACAGTGGAAATAATAGTGGTTAACTCTTTAAAAGGTGAATAATTTAAAGTCCATTTGGGGAAAGGTGTTGACCCCCAAATAAAAAGGGGATGATGGTTGGCACAGCCATTTATAGGAATTCTCAATTGGGCGATTAATAGCTTACATACCAGATATTTTTTTAAAAAGTAATTTTGTTTTATGGCTGAAGTGTTGTTTTTAATGTGGAGGTATATTTGTCAGTATTTATATTTTTAACATTTCTTCAGTGCTTTCGTCACAAGTATATTTTTGAACAGCTTTGTTTATATGTATTGTCGAAGGCTTTCATGTCTGGAGTCACTGGGTTGTTGTAGGTTTTTTGGGCTGTATGGCCATGTTCTAGAACCATTCTCTCCTGAAGTTTCACCTGCTTCTGTGGCAGGCACCCTCAGAGGTTGTGAGGTCTGATGGAAACTAGGAAAATTGGGTTTATATATCCGTGGAAAGTCCAGGGTGGAAGAAAGAACTCTTGTCTGTTGGAGCTAGGTGTGAATGTTTCAATTGGCCACCTTGATTAGCATTTTATGGCCTGACAGTTTTTAGACGTAGCTTGTTACTGCCTGGGGGAATCCTTTGTTGAGAGGTGATTAGCTGTTCCTGATTGTTTCTTGGCTGCAGTTCTCCTGTGTTTGAGTTTTGTTTTTTATTCACAGTTATAATTTTAGAGTTTTAAAAAAATACTGGTAGCCAGATTTTGTTCATTTTCATGGTTTCTTCCTTTCTGTTGAAATTGTCCACATGCTTGTGGATTTCAATGGCTTTTCTGTGTAGCCTGACATGCCGGTTTTGAGAGTGGTCCAGCACTTCTGTGTTCTCAAATAATGTGATATGTCCAGGTTGGTTCACCAGGTGATCTGCTATGGCTGACTTCTCCGGTTGAAGTAGTCTGCAGTGCTTTTCATGTTCCTTGGTTTGTGTTTGGGCAATGCTGCTGCGTTTGGTGGTCCCTATGTAGACTTGTCCATGGCTGCATGATATACAGTAGACTTCTGCAGAGGTGAGAGGATCCTTCTTGTCCTTTGCTGAACATAGCATTTGTTGGATTTTCTTCGTGGGTCTGTAGATAGTTTGTAGGTTGTGTTTCCTCTTCAGCTTCCCTATGCGGTCAGTGGTTCCCTTGATGTATGGCAAGAACACTTTTCCTCTGGGTGGATCTTTGTCATTACTCTTGTGGCTTGTTCTCGGTCTTGCAGCTCTTCTGATGTCTGTGGTGGAGTATCTATTGGCCTCTAAAGTCAAAAAAGTCAAAAAAGAATCACCATTAAACTAGACATGACATGCATGCAACAATCCTAGTTGCTTTGGAAGAGATAATTTGGAGCAGAGAAATATTTTTCTATCTCCACTGAAAAGCAAAAGCTGGTTTTGCCTAGAAAAGGCAACTGCTGACCTTTTGTTTTGTGTATTTTGATTGTGTAGTTCCATCCTTAGGGGAAAGGCCAGTATGGCGTCACGCCTGGGCTTAAATGGAGTGACCACATACATTGCTATAAAAATCCTATGCCCAGAGGATGCGGATTGCTTTCCTCTGAGGGAGAGGGCCCCAAAGACATCACAGAACAAAGCTTCTTGAAAAAAGGTAGCTGGGTTTATTTTACAAGACACGAAGCTGTAAGTGTCTGGCTCCAAATCTATTACAAAGTTCATGGGCCTGAAGAACCCAAAGCAGTCTTATGACATCCTCTTCTCCAGTCTGTGAAGGGTGGATGGTGAACGCCTCTCCTACTCTCTCTCTCTGGTCAGCTGCCACGGATGATGGGCAGACCCCAGCCACTGGACTCCTATAAGATGAAGGGCGAGTCCTTCTTATGCTGAACCCAGGGCTGGTTGAAAGCAGTAATTGTTCATTCTCTCTCTCTCTCTCTGGTCAGCCGCCATGGATGATGGATAGACCCCAGCCACTGGACTTCTATAAGGTGAAGGGCGAGTCCTTCCTATGCTGAACCCAGGGCTGGTTGAAAGCAGTAATTGTTCATTCTCTCTCCCTCTCCCTCTCCCTCTCTCTCCCTCCCTCTCTCTCTCTCTCTCTCTCTCTCTCTCTCTCTCTAGGTCTCTCCTCTGGTCATGGATGGATGTACAGACCCCAGCCACTGGACTCCTATAAGATGAAGGGCGAGTCCTTCCTATGCTGAACCCAGGGCTGGTTGAAAGCAGTGGACAATAAGATGTTCTTTTCTCTCTCTTGGTCTTTCTCTCTCTCTCTGGTCAGCCGCCACGGATGATGGACAGACCCCAGCCACTGGACTTCTATAAGGTGAAGGGCGAGTCCTTCCTATGCTGAGTCCAGGGCTGGTTGAAAGCAGTAATTGTTCATTGGTCTCTCTCTCTTTCTCTCTCTCTGGTCAGCCGCCACGGATGGTGGACAGACCCCAGCCACTGGACTCCTATAAGATGAAGGGCGAGTCCTTCCTATGCTGAGTCCAGGGCTGGTTGAAAGCAGTACTTGGTCATTCTCTCTCTCTCTCTGGTCAGCCGCCATGGATGATGGACAGACCCCAGCCACTGGACTCCTATAAGATGAAGGGCGAGTCCTTCCTATGCTGAACCCAGGGCTGGTTGAAAGCAGTAATTGTTCTTTCTCTCTCTCTCTCTCTCTCTCTCTCTGGTCAGCCACCACGGATGATGGACAGACCCCAGCCACTGGACTCCTATAAGATGAAGGGCGAGTCCTTCCTATGCTGAGTCCAGGGCTGGTTGAAAGCAGTACTTGGTCATTCTCTCTCTCTCTCTGGTCAGCCGCCACGGAAGATGGACAGACCCCAGCCACTGGACTCCTATAAGATGAAGGGTGAGTCCTTCCTATGCTGAGTCCAGGGCTGGTTGAAAGCAGTACTTGGTCATTCTCTCTCTCTCTGGTCAGCCGCCACGGATGATGGACAGACCCCAGCCACTGGACTCCTATAAGATGAAGGGCGAGTCCTTCCTATGCTGAACCCAGGGCTGGTTGAAAGCAGTAATTGTTCATTCTCTCTCTCTCTTTCTCTCTCTCTCTGGTCAGCCGCCACGGATGATGGACAGACCCCAGCCACTGGACTCCTATAAGATGAAGGGCGAGTCCTTCCTATGCTGAACCCAGGGCTGGTTGAAAGCCACAGTAGATTAGTCATTCTCTCTCTCAGGTCAGCCGCCACGGATGATGGACAGACCCCAGCCACTGAACTCCTATAAGATGAAGGGTGACTCCTTCCTATGCTGAGTCCAGGGCGGGTTGAAAGCAGTAATTGTTCATTTCTTCTCTCTTTCTCTCTCTCTCTGGTCAGCCGCCACGGATGATGGACAGACCCCAGCCACTGGACTCCTATAAGATGAAGGGCGAGTCCTTCCTATGCTGAACCCAGGGCTGGTTGAAAGCAGTAATTGTTCATTCTCTCTCTCTCTCTCTGGTCAGCCGCCATGGATGATGGATAGACCCCAGCCACTGGACTTCTATAAGGTGAAGGGCGAGTCCTTCCTATGCTGAACCCAGGGCTGGTTGAAAGCAGTAATTGTTCATTCTCTCTCTCTCTCTTTCTCTCTCTCTCTGGTCAGCCACCACGGATGATGGACAGACCCCAGCCACTGGACTCCTATAAGATGAAGGGCGAGTCCTTCCTATGCTGAACCCAGGGCTGGTTGAAAGCAGTACTTTTTCATTAAAAGAAGGTGACAGGCCAGAGCTGACAGCCCCGTGGCTCAGCCACACGTCCCTGGTAATCACTGAGGTAAAATCAGAGAGGTTTCCCCCTTTTATAAACTTTCAAATTGGAGAAAAACCTGAGGAGAAAAATTGGCGGGAAAATCCAAGGCGCTGATTGGATGGAAGGGTCTGAGGTAAATTTTGGTGGGAAAAACCTAAGAAGATGTGCCCCTCCCACCCAGGAAATCAACAACCCCAGCTAAAAACTGCCAAGAGGCCTAGAAACAAAATGGAGGCCTGATAGCCTTGCAAACACATAACATGTAATTGTACGCCCCCAATGTAAACAGGCCAAGCTCTGCTTAGGCTGCAACAGGCAGGATAAAACGAGATGACTGCAGTAATGAAATTGCTTTGTCATCTTTGTCAAAATCCTGAATTGAACTACTGAAAACAGATGAAGTAAATGTACTATATTTCTGGGCCCCTTGTGGTGCAGCAGGTTAAACTGCTGAGCTGCTGAACTTGCTGACCAAAAGGTTAGCAGTTCGAATCTGGGGAGCAGGGTGAGCTCCTACTGTTAGGCCCAGCTTCTGCCAACCTAGCAATTCAAAAACATGCAAATGTGAGTAGATCAATAGGTACCTCTTCTGCGGGAAGGTAATGGTGCTCCATGCAGCTATGTTGGCCACATGACCTTGGAGGTGTCTCCGGACAACACTGGCTCTTCAGCTTAGAAATGGAGATGAGCACCACCCTCCAGAGTTGGAGACAACAAGATTTCATGTCAGGGAAAACCTTTACCTTTACCTACTAATTTGATTACAGTTTGCGGATATTCTGAAGGCTAGCTTTCAAAAGAAAACAATCTGAATCAAACAAACATAAGTGCTGAAGTTCTAACCTTCAGTGAGAGCAAAATCCATACCCCATCACCAGGAGGGAAATTATGAATATTTTGCAAGAAAATGCCATGTGTTAGAAATTCACAAACTAAGAAAAGAAAAATCTAGTTTAGAAACTAGCAGAAAGCCTGACCTTTCTCAGCTTTTGACAGTTCTGCATATTATAAGTATGACAAAATTTTACATTCTTTGGATTCCAGACATTGATATTCATGTGGATTTTGACCCATGTTTTTTAGAGAGCGCAAACTACTTTTTGGTACTAAGTTGATTTGCCTGTGTAGAAGTAAGAAAGAGGCATACAAGGGTTTGGGTTTTTTAAAAAAAAGGACTGCTAACTTTACTTTTTTGCCTAACTTTCCTCTTTTCTTGCTGCAAAAGAATTTGCAAGAGTTCTGTTGCTTCTCAGAAGAGATGGCAAGAATCTCAGACTGAGTTCATGCTTTAGCTGACTGGAAACCTGGGCTTTTTATCAAGGAAAGGGAAGAAAAATAGAGCTTTGAAGCTGAGCTCTTTGTGTGGGTGGGGAAAGACATTATGCAAGTGGGAACAATGTGAATTTTGAATGAAATGAGGCAGCAGCTATTGAAATCTGGTAAACACTTGGAAGCATCAATGCGAGCTACTTGCCTCCTGGCCTTTTCCTTTTCTGCACTTTAGCTGTGCAAAGACACTGCCTACCTTTGAAACTTGAGCTTCCAGATCCAGAGATGAATTCAGGAGCCAACTCAAATTTCAGACATGCATTTTCAGGGGGAGCATAACCCCATGTAGAACAGGTTGAATCCCCATTCTTTGATTTGCCTTTCAATTGATTAGGAACACTTCCATCTCATCTGGATTAAATTCAATTTTTGCACTCCATTACTGCTGAGAGGCACTTGTTGACTACTGAAAGAGTTTCCTTGGCTTGTGATGGAAAGGACGAAAATTATTTTATCTCTTTCTTGGCTTTTCTTCGCGAACGAAGATTAAGGAAGGATTCATCCCACGCTTTCTACAAGCGTGCTGATAACTAAAAAGGCCAATCTGAGATAAGCAAGTCCGGTTGCGGAAAACACAACAGAAAGTCTCCTTGGGTGATGTGGTTTCCAAGTTGCATTTTTTTCTGCGTTGTCATTTCTCTTTGAGACTCGTTGGGTGTGACTTCTCGAAAGAGGCCGCAGCATTGTGGACAGTGTGTCTCCATGCCTCCCGATGTGAGGCCAGGGTGGACCATTGTTCGTGATCAATCTGGCTGAGCCTGAGATGCTGTTTCAGGAAGTCCTTATATCTTGCATACTGATGGCACCGGACCTCAAAAGTTCCAGCCAATCTTTCACAACAGTTTCATGTCCTTTAGACAATGACTCTGGATAACGTGATTCATTGAAATTTATTTTTATTTTACTTATGTTTTAAGGCAGGGATGCTCACACTTTTTCAGCATGCGAGCTACTTATAAAACAACCAAGTCAAAATGATCTACCTACCCACTACTCAGAGAGCCCTAAAAGCAAAATATTTGGAAATTTATTTCAGTGAGAGCCATATAATATATTTTAAGACTGGATTCAACTAATTGTGAGTATAATAAGCCCCTGAATTTATTCATAATAATAATGATGATAATGTTAATTTAGCCTCTGCTACTACTACTACTACTACTACTAATAATAGTAACAACAACAATAGGTTCCTAGAGTAGAAGGAGACCTCCAAGGGCCATCCAGTCCAACCTCCTTCTGCACCTGGGTGGGGTCGGGAGCCTATGGGGCGGGACTGAGCCTTCATCCCGCCCTGTCTGCGATTGTCAAGCCTCAGCCTGACTCCATAGCCAAGTCAGACAGAAGCCATGTTAAATTCAAGTTACCAGCCAGGGCTGAGAAAGAACCTTCGCAGAGGCCTCCGCGTCAACCAGCGGTCAAGGCCAGACGCAGCCTACTTTCTTCCCAACCTGATAAGGAGCGCTGGGAAAGCAGAGCCTCGCTTTCTCCCTCGCCTCCAGGTGCAGCCGTTAATGAGCTGACATATTTGCCTTCCTCGAGAGGCCTGGGAAAGGCAGGCCCACAAACTGTTCCTGGGAAAGAATTACGCCGAAGTAAGCGCCTTCAAGACCAAAACATTGGGGGGCCTATTTAAGTTGGTTCCCGTTGGTGCTCGGCATCTTGCGCCAACGTTCAGCTTCCATTGCCAAGCTCCACGGAACTCAAGTTCAGGAACGGGCCGCAGAGCCTCCAAGTCACCGTACTCAAGTACTCGGCCAAGGACTTTTTACCAAGGACTTATCCCGGATTTTAGCCCATTGGGGTTTCAAGACTATTTCTTCATTTATTGGATCTTTGAACTCTTTAAAGACTATTGCCTTGCAATACCTGGATGCTGGTAGCATCAGTGGACTTTCTTTTACCCTTTTTTCCTTTTATTATCTATTCTAAATAAAGCATTTAATCACGGCTGCTTCGTGGTGGTTTACTGAGGGATCCTCCAGGTCTAGGTTGCAACAGCGATCTACCAGGATGCCCTACGTGATCTACCAGTAGATCGCGATCTACCTAATGAGCACCCTTGTTTTAAGGTTTAACTTATGTTTTAACTGATGTGGCACCATGGAGGTGTGATTGTAAGCCACCTTGAGTCCCTCTCGGGGTTGAGAAAGGCGGGATATAAAAGGGTAAATAAATAAACAAACAAACTAGACAGCATGTCCCAGCAAGGCAATGCAGAATGATACCATAATCAGTGGCATTGGAAGGTGATGAAAGATCCAGCAAAACAACAAGGACACACCCCCTTTGTATAACTCCTGAAGTAGACTATCCATCATGGCAATCAAAGCTATCTTTGTCCCATAACAAGGCCTGAAACCAGATTGAAATGGATCATAATCTATCTTTCAGAAACACCTAGAGATGAGAGGTCACCACATCTTCCAGAAAGAAAAGTGAATTTAGAAATTGGTCAATAAGTATCTAGAATGGTGGGATACAGGGAGGGCATTTAAAATAATTCTTGTATGATCCTTGCTTCCAACCAGCTGGAACTCATTTTTAACCACTAAACTTATCTATTTAGTAATTCACCATATAGCTTTTTTTAAAATAAGCTAGGAAGCGCAATGATCTCACCTACATATGGTGCATCTCACCTCTCCAAGCATCCTGTCAAGAACATCCTCAGGTTGCACAAATTGAAAAGTATTCATTGTCACTGGTCAAGCCACTGGACCGTATAAATTATATCATCCAAGTCAGAGTGCATCTGAACAATTTTTATCTGCAAAGTGCTGGGCAAGCTGTTCACATTGAGCTGTCAAGTGGTCTGGATGTTCTCCTTTTGTACAAAAAGACCCCTATAAAAGACCCCTGAGCATTTGAAACAGCTTTGCTAGCTGCGTCCTTGCAAATGCAATAGAGGCAGAAAGGAAATTTGCCTCTATTACAATTCAGTTCCTCAGGAAAATAAACAAACCATCGAATCAAACAAGTCCCCAAACAATCCATTTTAGTATAATCAATATCATTTTCAAATCCAAGCAGTTAATTAGGGTAAAACTGCCAGCAGTACTATAATGACAGAATTAAACTGATCATCAGAGTCCATTTTCTTATTCATTTTTTTGCCAATGCTGAATAATAATGACCTATATTATAGCAAATATTTCTTTGCCTGAATGGGACAAAAACACACATGGTCGATGAACTAGGAATGTTGAAAAGGCAGTGTCAGGTCTCTTATTTTTACCCTGCTTTCTGATACTGAGACAAAATGATAAGGATCTGCCTTACATAACATGATGCTCTCAATATATTTTAAACTATGTATCTTAAGTTTCCCTGGAGAATGGTATTTGAAGTTCAACACTTCTGGCAGGTGCTAGGTTGGGAAGGACAGTCAAAGTTGAAGTAGTATCTATGGATATGGGAATCACATGAGCCCTTCTGAATGCACCCCATTTTGTCTGAGGCTGGGACCCAAAGAGGGTGGGGACTGGTTATTGCCAGCCAGGGAATGCCAGGCATCTCCTGTAGATGATTGAACATGCGGCAGCGAAGCAACTTCAGAAATTCTTAGACGACACGGATGGCCTGGATCCATTTCAATCTGGCTTCTGTCCCGGACATGGAACCGAGACTGTTCTGGTGGCCATCTCTGATGACATCAGTCACCAGTTAGACAAGGGAGGATCGGTACTGCTGGTGTTGCTTGACCTCACTGCAGCTTTGATACAGTAGACCATGATCTACTGATCCATCTATTAGCCGCTATTGGAATTCAAGGATCAGCAATAATGTGGTTCAACTCATTCTTGCGAGGGCGTAGCCAACGAGTGGAGTGGTTGGGCCAAGTATCTGAGAAATCCTCTCTCGATTGTAGAGTACCCCAAGGCACTATTCTATCGCCAATGCTGTTTAACATCTGTCTTTGACCTCTCGCCAAGCTAGTCCGGAGATTTGGATTAGAATGTTTCCAATATGCTGATGACACCCAGCTTCTCCTAAAACTAGAACCTGGAACAACTTCTGTACCAGATAACCTCACCCGGTGTCTTGGAGTGGGGACAAGATGGCTACGTGCCCATAAATTGAAAGTAAATCCAGCAAAAACTGAAATCTTGTGGCCTGGCCACCCATCAGAATTGGTTGGTCTATTACCATTTTTTGAAGGGGAACCGTTAGTTCCATCCCCCACTGTGAAGAGTCTCGGTGTTATCCTGGATTCCAAAATGACGATGGAAGCCCAGATTGCCTCCACTAGTAAAAGGGCCTTCTTTCATCTACGCCAAGCAAGGTAATTGGTGCCTTATTTACCAACAGAGACGCTGGCTACGGTAATCCATGCCATGGTTACGTCGAGGCTGGATTACTGCAATGTTTTGTATGTGGGCTTACCTCGAGCAGCAATTTGCAAGATCCAAATTGTGCAAAATGCAGCTGCTAGACTCCTCACAAAAACATCAATGAGGTGCCATATAACGCCGTCTCTGCAGCGTCTCTGCAGCGCTTGCATTGGCTGCTGGTTGAACACAGAGTCCTCTACAAGACTCTGGTCCTAGCATTCAAGGCCCTCCGAGGTCAGGGTCCTCCATATCTAAAAGACTGTTTAATGCCACTCCACCACCAAAGACTGCCACCAGGGCCACCAGGATTTTGAGAATTCGGGGGGCTGAGATTGGGTGGAAGGGGCTGAAACCTTTTGTATTGTTATCCCCATTAATGTGGGATACATGCCTGACTGATATGAATACAGTCAGTTTTCATGAGTAAGTCTCCTCTATGTCCCTGGCCCTAGAGAGGTTCATTTGGAGTCCCTGGCCCTAGAAGACAGACAGAGATCCTTCTCCATTGTATCTCCAATCTTGTGGAATTCCCTACTGCCAGACCAAAGAGCCACTCCTGATCTACATACATTATTAGGGGCACTTAAGACATGGCTTTTCAGAAGAGCCTATGATTTTTAGTAACAAGCGGTGACTATGTAACCTGTTTATTTTTATTGTGTAAGTTGCCTAGAGCACCTTTGGTGGAGGGCGACTCATAAGAAATAAAGTTAGTTAGTTAGTTAGTTAGAGAACCATTGTAGCCTCAATGGACAATATTGAGGTTGGGGAACCAAATGACCTTCATGAGGTACTTTCCTATGTTCCAATG
>JARBWK010000012.1:28271354-28274354 GCA_030556195.1 Anolis apletophallus | reverse complement strand
AAAACTATATATATATCGGCATTACTTCATGAACAAAGATTCTTAGGAAGGACTCATCCCACGCTTTTTATAAGTGTGTTGATGACTAAAAAGGCCAATCTGAGATAGGCAAGTTCGGTTGCAGAAAGTGCAAACACATACATATACACAAATATATATGCACACACACAAAGCATATACACGCAGACTGGACCACAGCAATGCATGGCAGGGGTCAGCTAGTTTTCAACTAAAATGTATAAAGGAATAGGGTCCTGGTGACTTTGAAGGGATCTTGGAGGAGCTACAAAATGCAAAAGAAACAGGCATCTCAGTGCCAGATACAGCTTCTTGATAAAAGCAGCAATCCATCTGGATATTAACACAATGAGGCATAATTGCTCAGATTTCGTCACAAATGGTGTGATTCACAACTGAACTTCTGCAGTGTTTGAAGGCTGATCACAGCACATTGAGAACTCTGTGTAATAAACCTGCTTTAATGCATGAATGTACCTTTTTATCAAGTACTGTTTAAAGTGTCCAAAGGAATACTAAATATAGAAAATGTCAAACTTTTTAAAAAAGTATTAAAATAGTTAATTTTCTCAGCCCTTCGTTTTCCTCAGTCAGGTACTACTTTTCTTCTCAGACTGAAGATGATGAGAGTCTAGTTTGGCCGTTTTCACAACCTCTGGTTGTTTTTATGGAACACTTATCAGGAAAGCAACATAGTCCCTGGCTTTGGTCCAATTTGATTCTTTCATGCAAATGCTCCCCTTTCCCCATGGGAAAAAAGGTACTGAATAAAAAAGTTTGGCAGGATAATCGCACTTTAAAGTGCGGGATCAAATGACAGTATTTTATTTCTGTTGATGTAATCTAAACAAAACTTGTCAACACTTGCTTGCAAAATAGATTCTGCCTGAAATGGTTTCATTTCACACTCCTTGCCGTTAATTGCAGATGGTGGTGTTAACCTTTGTGGAAGCCTAACAAAATGCATGAAACGATACAGTAAATAGAAGACAAACATCTTCTCTCTAATGTAAATGAAATGCAGTTTTGAACTGCAAATTACTTTTATGGTTACATGAAACACTTGGCATTCATATATATGAATGTAAATATTCAGTATGACGCAATGTCAGGAAAACTCTGCAGAAAGAGAGAGAGAGAGAGAAACCCAAACCCAATCCAAAGTCTTTTCCCCCCCTTAACTTTCCACCTAGCTATTTCTTATTACAGTCAGCATAATAGATGTACCTGGAGGGAAAGCCAATACCCCAGAGACTGAACTGTATTAAACGTAGATATTGGAACAAAGCTCAAAAATGGCAGAAGCAGGTCTATCGCTCAGTCCAATGTATTGCTAACAGTCCAACATATTGTTCTAGTACAGGGATTCTTGTGTGCAATGATGTATGCAACCGAATCAGTATGTGCAAGCACTCAATGGTCTTTTCACCATTTCGCATAATGCACTCCAGTCAACCTCATTTTAAGATCATTCTATGGTGAGGTGGACACCGTTTATAAAAATGGAGGAAATTTTATTTCCAACATTACACTTTTTAATACAAGTTAAATGTTCCCTATATCAAATGCAGAAGTGTTTTGGATTTTGGAATTTTGTTTTTGGATTTTGGAATACTACTATTTGCATATATGTACATACAATGATATATTGGAGATGGGACCTAACGCTAAACATGAATGTCATTTATATTTCCTACATTCTGTGTATTAAAGATAATTGTATACAATACCTTTAAATAATTTTGTGCATGTGTACATTGAATTATCAGAAAGCAAAGGGGTCACTATTCAAGCCACCCATGTGGCCAATTTTGGATTTTGTAGTATTTCTGATTCTGAAATTTTAGATTAGCGATGCTCAATCTGTTCTCTATTTTGTACTGTATGTCAAAATGTGTATCTGGGTATAGCAGCACGAAATGTGAAAAACAAAATGCAAGTATTGTTTGTTGCTGTCAACTGATTGCTTGGATAATGCCATATACAGGAATTGCACAACGATTTCAGATCAAACAGATTTTTTTTCATGTCAAGAGCAACTTGAGAAACGAAGTCGCTTCTGGTGTGAGAAAACTGGCCATCTGCAAGGACGTTGCCCAAGGGATGCCTGGATGTTTTTTGATGTTTTACCATCCTTTGGGGGGGTTCTCTTATGTCCCCGCATGGGGAGCTGGAGCTGACAGAGGGAGCTCAACCTGCTCTCCCTGGATTCGAACCACTGACCTGTTGGTCTGCAGTCCTGCTGGCACAAGGGTTTAACCCATTGCACCACCAGGGGCTCCTGACCAAACAGATGCATATGGAAATGAGAAAGAAGAGTCCTATAAAGCAAAACATGACTTTTTAAATCACCACTGTAGGAATCTTTACATAACCTTTGTGAATTACAGTTCCCAGAATCTCTCAACCAACATGTGCCCCCCTCCCCCCAAATGTTTCCAAGATCTGGATTTTTACTGAAGGATGGTCTATACATTTACAAATAAGTAAATGAGTCAACATTGTAGCAATTAACTAGGCTGTTATCCTAGAACAGTCAATGTACTGTTACAGTTTATTCTACCATTTATACCTTTCCCTTCAGCAAGGTCTCAGGATGAAGTAGCTTTCTCCACCATCAAACCATACTTATGAAGACAAAAGAAGCAGCAGGTCCTTTTGGTCTGTGATGAGAACAGCTCTGATGTTCCGGCAAAGTGTCTGGAAGAGTCCCCCCTCCTCTTACTTCTATTTCTCAACCCTTGGAGCTTGCTAACATGAAGTAACCTAAGCTCTATTTTCATCTCCTCCTATGTCGACAGTACAAATGTGTACATTATTCCTCATTCCTGTGATAGTGACCCCTTCTCCTCTCTAAGGAGCTTGAATTTATCATTATTCTGCTCCAAAAAAAGATTGTCTCACACTTCCATGAGCTCCATTCATGGACTACTGAAAAGGTCAGCTCAGACTGGTTAGCATTTTTTCCTCTGCTTTGCTTTG
>JARBWK010000012.1:28248854-28268854 GCA_030556195.1 Anolis apletophallus | reverse complement strand
CGCCCCCGCCGCCGTTACACCGGGCGGCGAGGGGCGCGGGCGGGAGGGGCTGGGAAGGGGTGGGCGTGTGTCCCGCCTGGCCACGCCCGCCTCGCCGCCTCCGCAAACCGGGCGGCGAGGGGGTGGCGGGGGTGGCGGAGGGGCTGGGGAGGAGGGGGAGGGGTTTCCTCCTCCTTCCAGGTCCCCCCCGCCTTCCTGAGGAGGCGGAGGAGGCGCCTGGCTGCCATGTGCGAACGTTCTAAACGTTCGCTGGCAGCGGAGAGGCTGGGGTGGGAGTTCAGGTGGCAATTTTTGGGGATCGTTTTTGGGGTGCTGGGAGGGATGTAGGTCGGTTTTTTTGGCTGTTGTCTGTAGCGAGTGTAATGGTCCAGTAGGCTGCCAAGTTTGGTGCCTCTGCGAGCCATAGTTTCTTTGTCTATATACGACTTTAAACGGACTCACCAAAATTATATATATAGATATATATATTTGGAATTTATTGCTTCTGTCTTGTGTTTGGTTGTTGCATTTCCACTAAGATACAGTGTTTACATAAGCCATTGATAGTAGACTATAGCGTGATTTGAGGAGAAAATGGAAAAAAGTAAATTTTGTGTGCTCATTAAGCATTATTTTTTGTGGAAAAAAACCATCACTCAAACCAAGGCTAAGCTTGATAAATACTATGGGGACGCTGCACCATCAATTTCAATGGTTAAAAAGTGGCTTACTGAATTTCGTTGTGGCCGTACAAGCACGGAAGGTGCCGAGTGTTCTGGACACCCGGTTGTCGTCTCTACACCCGAAACAATTGAAAAAAAATCACGATATGTTGTTGGCCGATTGGAAATTGAAAGTGTGAGAGATTGTGGAAGCCATAAGCATCTCACATGGCTCAGTGGTTTCAATTTTAAATGATCACTTGGGTATGAGAAAGTTTTCCGCAAGATGGGTGCCGCGTTTGCTCACAATTGACCACCAACGCAATCGTGTGACAATTTCGCAGGAGTGTTTGGCATTGTTCAATTGCAATATGGACGAATCTTTGCACCGTTTCGTAACCATGGACGAAACGTGGATCCACCACAACACACCAGAGACCAAACAGCAGTCAAGACAGTGGGTTTCTCTGGGTGAATCGGCGCCAAAGAATGCCAAGGTGGGCTTGTCAGCCAATAAAGTCAGACCGTTTTTTGGAATGCACACGTATAATCCACATTGACTACCTTCAAAACGGTAAAACAATCAATGGCGAATATTATGCCAACTTATTGGGTCGATTTAATGATGATTTGAAAAAAAAAGAAGACCGAATTTGGCCAAGAAAAAAGTTTTTTTGCACCAGGACAATGCAAGGGTGCACACATGTGCAGTTGCCATGGCAACAATCCATGAATTGGGATACGAATTGCTCCCTCATCCGCCCTATTCTCCGGATTTAACCCCGAGTGACTATTTCTTGTTTCCAAACCTGAAAAAATGGCTGGGCGGAAAGAGATTTGACTCCAACAATGAAATCATTTCACAATAAAATACCTATTTTGATGACCTCGACAAATCTTATTTTTTTGGAAGGGATAAAAAAATTGGACAAAGTGAATAGAGCTCAAAGGAGACTACGTTGAAAAATAAAATGATATTTTTTTATCCAAAAACCTGTGTTTCATTCAAAAAGTCACAGACTTATTGACCCACTCTCGTATATGTGGAGGGATGTTGTATCTTGCAAGAACCTTTAGGGCTACAGTGGATTTCTCTGGCTACATAGTGTAAGTATCAAAAGTGAGATGAAGTTTTGCATTCTCTGATAGACATGATACTTGAATCACATATTTCTGTTGCATCCACTCAACTACATTTGTGGGATACAATCCCATTGTTTCCTGACTAAAAATATTGAAGGAGATCATTATTGGCTGCTATTAGGCCTGTGCGATCAATGAAAACAATGTTTCAATACTCATTATGAAATTAGAAGGTGTTGCACTCCAGTTTTGCATTCTCTGACTTCAAACACCACACAGCTGGGTAAAATTCAAGCAGTTTATTGAAGATAATTAAAAGCATCTTCAGTTAAAAAAATCCACAGTAAAAGGTAAATCCAAATCGGTAGAAAAGGTAGATAGGAAGAGATAATCCAGGAAATTAGTCCATAAGAGTTAATTAAAACAAACACTGGAACTTCCAAGGCAAAAGACCCCAAAGTACTTGAGCATTAATTATTATTATTTATTTATTTCCTATACTTTTATCCCACCCTTCTCACCCCCGAGGGGGGTGGGGGTACTTAGGGCAGCCTCACAAAAGCATCATCGGATGCCGGCATCATAAAACAATCAGCAATATATTAAAAATATTAAAAACAGTAATTAAACAGCTAATTAAGACACATCTGTTAAAAACAGAATCCATAATCCAGAGTCCAGTCCAGGTCAATTCATTGTCTTAAATCTTTCATTTGCTGTTATTACTGGTCAAACGCTTGGTCCCATAGACAGGTCTTAAGTTTCTTGCTTACTTGTTCTAGATCAGGGGTCCTCAGACTTTTTAAACTGTTGGAGGGCCACATTATAATTTGGAAAAAAAACATGAACGAATTCCTATGCACATTTATTTATTTATTTATTTCCAGTGTTTATACCCCGCTACTTCTCAACCCCCGAGGGGTTGCACATATTTTATCTGTAGTGCAAACAGATACAATAATTAAAATGAAGAACAGTTTTAACAAATATAAACATACTAGCTGAGGACCCGGCGGTGCCCGGGTTATTTGAGGAAGGCATTGTATGTCAAGGTTGGTTCCTATTAGATGTTTATGTGGCTTGCAGTGGTTTCAGGAACTTAGTGAAGGTACTGTGAGGGGGCCATAGTGCATCCCCCTCCAAACAGCACCAGGATGTTGAGTGGGTCATGCGGGCTATGTGTGTCACATTTTGTCTTGATCATTCTCTGGATGAGGGTTGCAGTGGTGTCTGAAAGTGAGGGAAGGTACTGGAAGTCTCAGGATGAGTGTTGCAGCGGTCTCAGAAAGTGAGGGAAGGTACTTCAAATCCCATCATCCGTTGTCTGTCCCACTCAAAACTGCACCAGGATGTAGAGTGGGTCATGGGTACTCTGTGTGCCAAGTTTGCATCTGGTCTGTGATTTATAGGGGCTGCAGTGTTGTTTGGGAAGTGAATGAGGTGAAGGTACTGCAAATCCCATCATTCGTGGCCCATCCTGCCCTAAATCACACCAGGTTGTGTAGTGGGCCTGTGGGCCCCTATTTGCTATGTTTGGTCCTGGTCCGTAATTGCTGTGGGCCGCAGTGGCTGACTGGCTGAGGCCTTTTGCTTTCCCTCTGAGTCACCTTAGAAGTGTATTGGGTGAAGGTACTTACCATTCCAATTCCAACAGAAAAAACTGTCAACTGGCTAACTTCAACTCCAGCCATTTATGCCTGCCTCAGGCCCTTCCCCTTCATCTTTGTGCTGTGTTGGAATGTTGGGAGGCTGGCCAGTCACAGCCATTTATGCAAATAATCAGACAGTTGCAGCCAATCGAAACGCTGGCACATATTCGCTCGGTCACACCACCCACCCACCGCCCGCAAACACTGACTTTTATTTTTATACATAAATTAGTATTTCAATGGGAAGTGTTGGCCTGCTTTTGGCTGATGAGATAGGATTATTGTTGTTGTTTTGTGCTTTCAAGTAGTTTCAGACTTAGTTTGACCCTGAGTGAGGGCTGGGTAAATGACCTTGGAGGGCTGTATTTGGCCCTTGGGCCTTAGTTTGAGGACCCCTGCTCTAGATATTCCTCTTTGTTCTTATGGAATAGGACAGGGATGTCCAACTGGCGGCCCCGGGGCCGGATCCGGCCCCGTAGCCTGTTGGACACGGCCCCACCTATGCCCTCAGCCGCCATTTTTAATTTTTTTTTAAAAATCGATTTTTTAAAAAAAAATGGCGGCCGGGGGGGAGGTGGAGGCGGGGCAGGGAGGAGGAAGAGAGCTAGCTCCTCCTTTTTGGTGCCCCCCCCTCCCTACCTAGGGCGGGGGAGCCGCCGAAAAGGGCAGAAGAAGGCGCCAAGAGCAGCGCGTCACAGGCCTGGCGTGACGCGCTGCTCTTGGCACCGCCTACTCCTCCTTTTCGGTGGCTCCCCGGCCTAGGAAGGAGGGGGCACCGAAAAGGAGGAGTAGGCAGTGCCAAGGGGCAGCGCGTCATGCCAGGCCTGTGACGCGCTACCGTTGGCGCCGCCGTTGGCGCCTCCTTCTGCCCTTTTTCGGCGCCCCCCCTCCCTTCCTAGGGCAGGGAACCGCCGAAAAGGGCAGAAGGCGGCGCCAAGAGCAGCGTCACAGGCCTGGCGTGATGCGTTGCTCTTGGCACCGCCTACCTTTGGCGGCTCCCGGCCTAGGAAGGGAGGGGGCGCCGAAAAGGAGGAGTAGGCGGGTGCCAAGAGCAGCGTCACACCAGGCCTGTGACGCGCTGCTTTGGCGCCGCCTACTCCTCCTTTTTCGGCGGCTTTAGGAGGGGCGGGCCTGGGCTGGGGGCGGGGCCTGGGGCGGGGCCTGGGGTGGGGCCGAGCGGCCCCGCAGGTCATCAGTGACCTCGTATCCGGCCCTGGACCCGCCAGAAGTTGGACAGCACTGGAATAGGATACAGATATGAAGGATCCTACATTTTCCCATCCTTGATAAGAAAGGATGTCTCAGCACATGAATATATCTTATTAGGGAGACAACTATTTGGGGTGGGAGGAAATAGACAGGGGCTCACCCAAGGGGCTTCACAGCTCACCAGTATTATTGTGATAGCGTTCTCCATGCTAAATGGCTAAGGAGAAGTGGTGGCCTTTTCAGATTTTACATTCCCTCACCCGTTCAAGTGATATATTTTGTATCTTTAGACAGGTTAGTTGCATTCTATGATGTAAATAAGATTTCCAAGGCATGTATAAATCAACACAAGTTAATATGTCAGTGTGAAAGTGTGGTGTAGTGGTTAGAGAGCCAGGCTTGAACACCAACTAAACTTGTTTTTAAAAAACCTCATAACTATGATGGTCACTGCATAACTTTCAGCCAATCATAACATTCAGTCCTTGGAAGAAAAACAGAACATCGATGTAATAAATACATTTACAGGAAACCCTGGATTAAAATTTCTAGTGAGCTGTGAAGCTTCTTGGATAGCCTTGGGCGAGCCCCTGTCTCTCAAACTAAGTAGGGCTGTTTGTGAAGATAAAATAAAAAATGGATTAATGCTCGGTATGTTGTCCTGAGCTCCTGTGGTATACGAACGCAGCAAACAAATTAAATGCTCCAATATGCTGCCGTTGATCTGACCATGGCTCCTATTTCGGATACTTCAGGGGTTTGGGGGAATGCCACTGGGAATTATTGGTATAGTACTTGAAACAATTATTTTCTAGATACGAACATATTCTTCAAAGAAACTTTCCTCATCTATCAAGTGATTCACAGTCACTTCTCCAGGCCAAATTGCACATTAATGAATATAGAGTGGACAGAGTCTATGATGTAGCCAATACTTATGGTATCATCCATCAGTTATTCACTTCTGCTAAACTGAAGCTTTGTTTTACTTTAGTCTGACTTTTATGGATAATTGATTAAGGAGACATTGTCATGACTTGTTAGGCTTGGGACTTATCATCCTGTGATGAACATCCCATTTACTCTGTTTGAAACTGCATACATATACACAGAATGAAGAAGCAAATTCATCAAAACTGGGATTCATTACAATTTAGGATGTGTGTCATTTCTTTTGGATCTGAAATTAAATTCCATAAAACTACCCCAGGGTGGTATTTGTACCCTGGAGTGAGTCATCTAAATTAGCTCCCATCTTGTGTATCTATCACTGTGCCACACCACCATGAAAAAAAATTGAAAACCTGGTTTTTTGAACAAGCCTTTGAAAATGCAGTGTAATGAATGAATACGGAACCCAGGAAAGAATGAACGTGGAACAGCTTGACAATGTCTTTGGAAAATGAGCTAATAGGAAGTTACTGGTGTTTTATGCTTTTAATGCTTTTTACAGGGTTTTTATAAAGTGTGTTAATTGTTTTTAATTTTGTTTTAATTTTGTTTGTTTGTTGTGGCATTGAATTGTGTCAACTGTGCCATTGTAAGCCTCCTCAAGTCACCTTCGGGCTGAGAAAGGCGGCTGAGAAATGCAGTAAATAAATAAATGCCTGAGAGATAGATTTCAGGAAACAAACCAAATTATGATGGCTGATTTCCACAAATGAACCATATTCATAAAAGAGTATGCATAAAATGGCACCCCACGTGGACAAGTCGTCATATTAGAGATAATTTATGATAGCCTTTGCATGGCAGCTGTATTAGCCGTTGTAGTGACAAAACTTGGGAAATTAGACTAGGGATGGTGTGACAAACCCGGTGAATCAGACCAGGGATAATGAATTCATTTTGAGTCTGTGTCATCTCTACAAGTTTCTCATAAGTTTCTTCCATTGCATTTCCATTTGAAATACACACACACACACACACCATCACCACCACCATCATCCATATTTAACTATTATTTTGAAACATATGCTTTCCACAAACAAGCATTTCAAAACAAGAGTACGTAATATTAGGTCTAAAAATTATTTCATGAAATGCTAAACATTAGTAAGCAGTAGGGTTGCCACCTTTTGAGATAAGAGTAAGGGACATTTACCTAAAAATTTGGGATTTTTCACAAAAATAAAGGACACTTCATAAAAACTTGAAAATCAAATTGATGATTTTCAAGTTTTTATGAAGTGTCCCTTATTGTTGTGAAAAATCCCGTATTTTTAGGTAAATGTTAGGCATGAGAAAAAAGTTATGAAAATGATTCGTTTCGTAAGAAATTCGTAAGAAATGCTACTTTCGAGTATTTCCGCACCTGGAACGCCAACCAGGAAGTGGACTTTCTTTTTCGAACTTCGGGGCCAGGATTTTCTTAAGTGTCGTTATTAGGTCGTAAGGGGGCATAAGGGGGCACCCTCCTTCTCTCTCACCACCCTCCCGCCTCCCTTGCCAATAAGTATTATGGCAAGGCAAGCCCTAAACTCGCTCCTTCTTTCGGCTGGAAGGAAGCCTGGAAAAAATGTAAACAGAGAGGATTGCTCAGTAAATCTGCAAAGGAGGGCACTTTGGATGAAGGGCCCTCCTTGTGGATTTACTGAGTAAAACTCTGTTTACATTTTTTCCAGGCTTCCCTGCCTCTCCTGCCCTGCCAGGATCTAAAGCATCAAAGAGTATTGGGGTGAGAAACCAACCTAATGTATAATAGAATAAATGCTACTGTAAGTGCCTAATATTATAAGTAATCCAACTGGTCATACCTACATTCCATGCACATGCAATAATACAGCAGTAATAACAATAACAAGAGGTAAAATTCAAACCGAAGTATTCTGACTGGTCTCTCCTCATCATGCGGTGCAAACGGGCTCTTCTCTTATTAGCCCGGGAAATTAGCGGGGAAAAGCCAGCGTTTGCTGCTTGGGAGCACACACATACATATTCTTGGGAAGGGGATTTGCTGCAGAATCCCGGGCTCATAGAGAAGATTCTGCAGCAAATCCCCCAAAGAATATGTATGTGTGCACCCAAGCAGAAAATGCTGGCTTTCCCTCGGCTAATTTCCCGGGCTCACAACGAAGAGCCCGTTTGCACCGCATGAGGCAGGACCAGTCAGAATACTTCGGTTTGAATTTTACCTCTTCTTATACCCATTGTTATTACTGCTGTATTATTGCATGTGCATAGAATGTAGGTATATGACCAGCCTGGGCAAACTTGGGCCCTCGCTCCCTCGGGATCGGGGTGAGAGAGAGGCAGCAAGGAGCGAGGGGGGGGGCTCCTCCTCCTTTTCTTTTGCTGCTTCCAAGAATAGAATACCCACTCCCTCCTTCCCTCCCTCCTTCCTATTTGGAGAGTCCCATCTAGAATTCAGTGTGATTTATTCAAGTTTTGGCCTACAACTCCCAGAAATCCCAGCCAATTTACCAGCTGTTAGGATTTCTGGGAATTGTAGGCCAAAACCATCTGGAAATGCGCATGCGCTGGCATACGAACTACTAACGAATTTCGTTAGTAATTAAGTTACATTTTAGAAATTTTTGGAAAATTTTTTGTAAGTCTTCCTATTACTAATCAAAAAAAAAATCCCCCCCGTTAGATTTTCGATTTGCTATTTTGGGGTTCTAAACCATGCCTAGTAAATGTCCCTTCCTCTTATCTCAAAAAGTGGCAACCCTGGTAAGCAGGAAACAATTTCTTGGCACCAACATTAATAATAGGAATGAACTCATTTAAATTATCCTATTAGCCCATTACTTAGAACATAATTTTTCAGGACAAATTATAGTAAGACTCCATAACCATGGAATCCATATCTGTGGTTTCATTGACTCATGCCCTGTGGTGGGGGTGGTCTCTCTAGGACATTTCTAGGCCCTACAGGCAATTCTATGATATTCCTGGGATACCTCTCTAGGCATTGCTAGATCCTCCAATACACCTCTATGAAATGCTGGGACTGGAAGTGGAGTAATTTAATTGTGTTCATTTGTCACTGCTTTGAATCCCTAAATCAGTTGAAAGGTTTTAATACAAATAAACAAAGAAAGAAACAAATTCATATAACCATGGACTGGTGTGGAATGTATCCCCCATGGATAGCAGAGTCTTAGGATGTTATCACACAGATTGTGTAAAACGTGCTCTCTCTTGGTAAACCCGTTTCAGCCTTCCTAGCTCCTTGTCTTACTGCACAGTTACTTTTCAAATGTGTTTTCAGCATGTTTATTTTATTTTTTTATTTACTTCATTTATATTCTGCTCTTCTCACCCCAAAGGGGACTCAGAGCGGATTACAGTACATATACTTGCAGACAATCCCTGCAGTTCAACATATATAGACATATTTTAGACATATATTGATGAACATAGATGAACAGAGAGGCAAACTTCTGGCAAACTTCTGGCCACGAGGGGGAGCTGACGCACTCCTCATCTCTCTCAGCGTTTTCCCCCCAGCGTCCCTTGTTGTTCTTCCGCAATCTTCAGCAACTTCTGGAATTCTTATGGCTTCATAAATCAGTCGAAATTTGCCTCTCCACTTAATGTGGTTCCTCTATCTCCTACTTGACAAATGAACTATCTTTCAGGCTGTAAAGGTCGACAGCAGGCTACACTTAAGGTCGGGCACCCACCCCGACCCGGGCAGGCCTCGAACTCATGACCTACAGGTCAGAGAGATCTTATGTAGCTGACACTTAGCCAGCTGCACCACTTCCCGGTGTTGAGCTCATCACACATGTAGAGATGTCAATCTTCCCAATTCATGCTGTCCCTATTTGTTTTGTGAATATAGGAACTATTCAACATTGATAGTTTGAAGCTGTGCACCCCTTGAACTCTAGTATTTTCAGTTTTGAAGCTCCGCTCATATGCTTCTTTAAAAAAATAAAAAATAAGCACTTGGAAATGTTAAAACTTTTGATAAGGTGTACTTTAAAGTTGTTTAGCTTTTCTAACAAGGCAAAAGCATACATGAGTTGGAAGTTTTGAAAAATGCTGTTGCCTTGAAAGAAAACATTTAATTAGGAGGGGAAACAGCTTGTTTATTTATTTATTTAATTTCTTAATTCGATTTAGTAGACCACTCTCGGAGCCCAGAGCGGTATACCACACTTAAAACCAGATAAAACACAAATCACACATAAAATAACATTCTAACCACTGTTGCAGATAAGGACCCTCAGTTTAATTTTTGGTTTAAAAAGGAAGCAATTGACATGATCAGGACTATTTGGCAGTGGATTATGCTGCCTCTGAGTGTAATGGAGTTTCCTTCTCTGGGGTTTTTTAAGCAGGGGTTGGATGGCCATCTGTTGGGAGTGCTTTGATTGTGTATTACTGCATGACAGAGAGTTGGGCTGAATGGTCCATGTAGTCTCTTCTATGATTTTAGAGGTGGGGGAAGTGTTAAGTTTTTATTTTGTGGCCAGGAAGGACAGCTTACAAGGGACATCACATCTCTCTGAAACAATGACTAAGATGCATTTTTCTCACTGTACTGTAAAATGTGCTTTGTAAAGACAGGTTCAGAAACCAAAAGATGAGTCCAGAAGCCAAAATAGAGTTCAGAAGTCAAAAGACACTTTCATTAAACAAATGTTTGAGATGACTTGAAGCTTAATTTGGGATGAGATTAGAACGATGTTGTGAAATACTGCTTTTATTGGTGTCTAGGGAGACTCCAACATGGCTTATAGACTGGTGTGATAATATCCATAATGATAATCCATAGATCCTGGTGTGGGGCATGGAGAATCTGTTGCTCCATACCCTGCATCGTCCAAATTACCTGGACTTCCATCCAACCGGGAGGAAGCATTGCCTCTCAACTCCGCCCCCCCCCCGAAAGCTTCTTGTGTTATTGCATCGGTGGCTTGTGCCACTTCCTCTTCTCATTCACCAGGGAGTCTGGATGGAAGTTGATATGTGTTATGTAATGGGCTCCATAGCAAAAGGGGAGAAGAAGAAGCATACAATGAGTAAATTAGCTTGTCTGATGAGGTCATAAAAGAGAATGTCATTGTTGACCTTTAATTGTCCATTTTGTTAGTGGCTTCAAAGTGCTGTTCTTGGTGCCCCCCGTGTTACAACTTGTAATAGTTTTCCAGATGGAACATCAAGACCACAATGCAATTATTGCTTTGGAATAATGGGTGTCCAAGATGTCTAGAGACTGTCAGATTAGAAGAAAAATTGTCTTAAAACATGACATATTTTTTTCTTGGAATTTTTTTTTTTAAAAAGATGGAGGATACCATTGCTTCAGCTGACATTTTCTAGACATATTGGACTCCCTTATCTCCAAGCCACAATTATATTGTGGACTTCCTAGTTGGTCTGGAATTATGTGTGTGTGTGTGTGTGTGCGTGTGTGTATGTATACATACACACACACACACACTTCATTCACCTTTTGTATGATTGATCATTAAAAATGAATAAAGTGAAAATTTAAAATTTGATATGGAATGATGCATTGATTTCAGTCAGAAGACATGAATCCACTGCCAGTATAGCAACAAGTGATGGGGAAATGTCAATTCGAAATGTTCTGAGTGCTTCTGAGCATATAAAAAAATCATTCCTGCACATCTTAATAACTTAATCACTTCCCTACTTCTCCACTCTCAATCAAGAAGCATAGTCTATATGTATGGGGAATAGTGTTGTTGTTGTTATTATTATTATTTGAAACACAACAAGATGAGCCCACAGCAAACAAGATCACTCTGCTGGCTGTTGTATTGGATCACACGTCGGACACTTCCTATTATTATTATTACTATTATTATTATTGGTTCAAAAACATCACACAGAGATTTTCGAAAGCAATTTTGCTTGAATGGGCCTACTCCAAATGCTAGTCTCAGTAAGACTAGACTTATCGAATCAATACAATTTATATAAGTGTTGACTTACTGTTAAGCAATTAATACAATGAGTCTGCCGAACACAAGGCTGAAAACTGACTTGAAGCCATGGGACATAATCACATCATTTCCCCTGATCATGTGGTGCTAGTAGTATAAAAGTAGATTAGAACAAGCAGAAATGACTCCCAAAAGTCACATGTATATTTTCTGCCAATTTTGTGACTGTGGCTTAGGAAACCATCCTCTTGGTCAAAGAAATTAGATAATATTAACTTTCGAATAAATAATGTGTTATAATTTCTAATTGTAAGATTTCTTGTATTAATGCACCTGTATCTGTAACCTTCTTATGATACTGGAAACAAGTACAATGAAAAACAACCCCAAACAAGAAAAAGTTCTAGTTGGGGGAACAATGTCATGGAACAACTATTCAGTCTGATTTGCCCTTTCTTGCCTTTATTGGTTTTCAGAACAGATACCTTTTGCAAATGAGAAGTTCAAGAAAGGCACAATGTGGGGAACAATCACTCCATTAGCCACAACACATAGAAAGCAGTTTGTAATCTAAACAAATAGGAGCTGCACACTTAAGTTTTCATGAAAATGACATGGGGTGTTATACTCGGAATTGATTGTATTTAAAACTCTGCCTGAAGCAATTGCTCAATGAGCTGTTTTGTCTCTAAAGGTTTCTTTCACTACCGTTTTCACCCCAACAACAATTATTCTGGTAAAGAAAATAAATCCCCTTTCCTCTCTCCAGTCTTCCAAGGGAACTAGTGTCCCTATAAATCGGTATAGAATAAAAATACCAATATATGTTTCTGTAATTTAGAGTGTGAACTTTTCTTTGAGTAAAAAACAACCAAAGCAAATCAAACTAAACCTACAAACCTGTGGTGGAAAAATGATGATTATTGTTTTTAGTTGTTTTCCAGAATCATTAAAGAAAATTGCAAGATCCGAATAAACTGAGCACTCAACGGGAGAGGCCTTTTTCTTGGAAACGAATTTCCACATTATCCCTGCATGCCGAAAGACCTTGCTTGATGGAAGCTAGAACCGCTAAAAGTAATTTCTGAGAACAAGCAACCCTTCTATTTAGCAGTTCCTGCAGTGAGCTACGCTAGATGGACGGCCAGGTTATATGCAGGTTATATAAAACTATTGCAGATGCTCTGAGACTGACTTAAAAGCATTTGTTGGCTGTGAAACAAAGGTTCATTAGAGAACCCCATTTGCTGAAATGGACATTGCAAGACTATTACGTGCAAATTGATGCAAGGCTCACACCAGCTCTTGATGAGAAGGCAGTCAATCTGTCACATTGATTCTGAGAACATTTGTCTCACGTTCTTTAGTACAATTAAGCAAACCGCAGAGCCTGCTCTACTTAAGGTGAAAGACACTGGAGCGGGGAGCTCTACTTCTTCATATTATAAGTTTCCTTTTAACTAGAAAGGGTTGAACCCAAACACCCTTTTATTAGTTATAGACAACTGACCCACACATTTCCATTTCCTTGCAAAAAATATAATTTTAGATATGGCTGAATTTAAAGTTCTGATCTTCAGAGAAGTGACACAGAACTCAGTGGCAGGGCACAGGCCCCATGCATACGGTTCTGGGTTCTGTCTCCCATTAAAAATATTGTTTTATTTAAAATGTCTCCATAGCATGAGAAGGCACTAGGAAAAGCAGAAGATCACGTAACAGGTAGATTAGGTCAACCAAGGAGGGCACAGCCCTGTTTTTTAAGGGTGCGAGCAGGGGAGGAGCTCTTGAAAGTCTCTCTTATAGGCTCACCATGAAGTGAACTGAACCTGATAGCAAATAATAGGCTGATGAAATAATTGTAAACTATGATATAGTTACCGAGACAGCAGGAATACTCCTGTCACACCCCAGCTTGGTTCCGATGAGCTGAACTGACGCCATGTCCTTAGCCGGAAGGCAAACAGGCCTGAAAGCCAGACTCAGCCGTTTCCCTCCACCGGACCCCAGCGGGTCAGTGAGAAGCGCGGCACAGCCTCTTCCCATAGAGATAACAACACCTGGGGTTGAAGCGGCTCTCTGCCTCCTTCTTCCACAGCTGTCCCCCCTAACAAGCTGGAATTCCAGAAGTCTGTAGATAGGAGGGGAGTGAAAGACTCCCTTTCAGTTCCCATGAGAAGGCCCAGGAGAAGCCCGCGCCTTGCGGAGCTGGGCAGATCCAACCCTATAAAAGCCCATGCAGGACTACAATCCCCATATCGTGCCAACTTTTGAAATACCTTGCCAGGCTCCACTGAGGGGACCATGACAGTCTGCCTAGCTGTGGGGACCTTGCTTCCAAGCCGGGCTATCGGGCCTGTGGATTAGCCCTTGTGGCATCCTTGCCTTGAATTCCTAGAGACCTTGCCTTGAATTTCCAGAGACTTTACCTTGCAGTCCGGGACTGATTCCTGATTCCTGATTATTCCTTGTTTCCAGTTGGATTACTTATTTTGCCTTTACTAAATCATTATTCTAAATAAAGCATTTAACTGCAGAGACTGCCTGTGAGTGGGTTACTAAGGTCCAGTCAAGCCTAGGGTACAATAACTCCTTTCGTAATTGTTCTTCCTGATTCTTTCAGTTTTTCCTCTATCTTATTGTTAAAAGTAGGCAACCGGTCTTAGAATCATAGAATTGGAAGAGACCTTGTGGGCCATCCAGTCCAACGCCCTGCCAAGAAGCAGGAAAATCACATTCAAAGCACCTTGAGGTCCCTAGACCAGTTTTCTCCAATCAGGTGTGGTAGAAAACGTAATCCCATTATCAGTGCTCAGTTTAGGTTCAGTTTACTTGCTATACTTTTCTTTTTGGTGTTTGTGGAAAGATGTATCTTTTAACACCATGGCCATTTGCTTCTGATTAACCATGTATATAGAGAGGAAACTAAGAGGGCATATCACAATTTACAGATTCCTTCATATGATAATTGGTGGAATAGTTTTTTGTTAGTACTGGGAAGGCTGTTAATTGCTGAAAGACTGGATTTTATCTCAGTTACATTATTTAGGTCTTGAAAATGTAAATGGCGGCGCCATTTTTGTATCTGGTGCGTAAGTGTGGTAAGCATGTAGGATGGCTTCTTTGCTCTTAGTCAACGTGGTTTCTGATTGGCTAATGGAGACCAGGTGGTACCATAAAACCACCTTCTTTCCTTTAGCCAATCAGCAAGTTTAGGGCCTCCTCCTCCTCTCTCGCCTATGGCAGGGCGACGAGAGAGGAGGAGGATGCCCCCCGCACCCCTCGCTGCCTCTTTCTGGCCCCGATCCATGGATCCATGGAACGGGGCGAAAGAGAGGCGAGGGGGGCGAGCGGGGGCCTCCTCCTCCTCTCCCGCCTATGGCATGGCGGTGAGAGAGGAGGAGGATGCCCTGCGCCGCTGCCTCTCTCTGGCCCCGATCCATGGATCCATGGATCGGGCGAAGAGAGGCGAGGGGGGCGAGCGGGGCCTCCTCTCCCGCCTATGGCACGGTGGCGAGAGAGGAGGAGGATGCCCCCCGCGCCCTGCTGCCCTCTGGCCCCGATCCATGGATCCATGGATCGCTAAAAGAGAGGCGAGGGGGGAGGAGGCCTCCTCCTCCTCTCCCGCCTATGGCGAGAGAGGAGGAGGAGGCCCTCACTTGCTGATTGGCTAAAGGAAAGAAGGTGGTTTTATGGTACCACCTGGTCTCCATTAGCCAATCAGAAACCACGTTGACTAAGAGCAAAGAAGCCATCCTACATGCTTACCACACTTACGCACCAGATACAAAAATGGCGCCGCCATTTACATTTTCAAGACCTAAATAATGTAACTGAGATAAAATCCAGTCTTTCAGCAATTAACAGCCTTCCCAGTAGGAGGGAGGGAGGAGGGGAGGGTGGCGAGAGGGAGGAGGATGCCCCACGCCCCTCGCTGCCTCTCTGGGCCTGATCCATGGATCGAAGCTAGAGAGAGGCAGCGAGGGGCGCGGGGGGCATCTTCCTCCTCTCTCGCCGCCCTCCCTCCTTTCCTTGCCAATAAACCGGAGTATTGGCAAGGAAAGGAGGGGAAGGAGGAGGCGATTCGCTTCCTCTTCCCCTCCTTTCCTTGCCAATACTCCGATTTATTGGCAAGGAAAGGAGGGGGAAGTGAATGCCCCCCCTTTCCTTGCCAATAAACCGAGTATTGGCAAGGAAAGGAGGAAAGAGGCTTATCGCCTCCTCCTTCCCCCTCCTCCTTGCCAATACTTTGGTTTATTGGCAAGGAAAGGAGGGGAAGGAGGAGGCGATTCGCTTCCTCCCTCCTTTCCTTGCTCAGCCCACGCTTTTTACAAGCGCGTTGATGACTAAAAAGGCCAATCTGAGATAGGCAAGTTCGGTTGCAGAAAGCACAGCAGAAAGTCTCCTTGGGTGATGTTGTTTCGAAGTTGCAGTTCTTTTTGCGTTGTCGTTTCTCTTCGAGACTCATTTGACGTGTCTTCTCGAAAGAGGCCGCAGCATTGTGGATAATGCGTCTCCATGCCTCCCGATGTGAGGCCAGGGTGGACCATTGTTGGTGATCAATCTGGCCGAGCCTGAGATGTTATTTCAGGGAGTCCTTATATCTCTTTTGGGGGGCGCCTCTCTTGCGCTGACCAGTGGCGAGTTCACCATAGAGTAGTATCTTTGGGAGGCGGTGGTCCTCCATCCTAGAGATGTGCCCTGCCCAGCGCAGCTGTGTTCTCAATAGCATGGCCTCAACGCTGGTGATCCCTGCTTGCTCAAGGACAGCAACATTCGTCACATAGTCGGTCCAGTGTATATTTAGGATTGAGCAAAGACAGCGCGGATTAAAGCGTTCGATGAGTCATCGGTGTTGGTGATAGGTGACCCATGTTTCAGACCCATAAAGGAGAACAGACAGTTTGATAGCTCTGTACACACTGATTTTGGTACTTTGCCTCAGGTTCTTATTGCTCCAGACTCTTTTGTGACTTCGGTTTATTGGCAAGGAAAGGAGGGGGAGCAGGAGGCGATTCGCTCCCCCCCCCCCTTTGGCTTAAGAATAGAGGTGAGCTGACATAATCCCATAAAATATTAAATACACACATATAATACAATTAGGGAAGAACTGACAGGAAGGAAAGGTGGAAGGAAAGAGAGAAGAAGGCAAGGACAGAAAGAGATAGTGTAGCGAAGGAAGGAGAAAGGGAAATAAAAAGTGAACAAAGGAAGGAAGGAGAGAGACAAAGGAGAAGTAGAGAAAGGGAGAGGGAAGGAAGGAAAGAGAAAAGGAGGGATGGAACCAAAGAGCAAAGGAAGGAATGAAAAAAAGGGGTAGAGAAGGAAGAAAGGAGGAAGAAAGGAGGGGAAGGGGAAAAATAAAGGGGGGAGGAGGAATACGTACTACATCTCCAGTCAATTGCACTCCAGAGGTGAAGGGAAATGTTGACCCTTGATTTCCCTGTGCTTTTAACAGTGTCAGTCCTGTTTCCCTGCTTTGCCTAATTTAGAACTAATTAAGAATTTCGTTAGTAATTACGTTACATTTTAGAACTTTTTGGAAATTTTTTTTTGTAAGTCTTTCTATTACTAATACCCCCATTAGATTTTGGAATCGCGATTTTTGGGTTCTAAAACAAGCCTTCTGGCCAACATATAAACAGCTATTAAAGAAAGAACAAAATACCCTGATCCTGAGGAATTTGGAAGAAATAAGTGAATGGAAAATTCCAGACGAAGAAACGCTACTTCTAAAAATATTAGAGATAAGGAATATGGACAGACTCACCTTCCTGCTGACCAGATACAAAGGAACACCTATAAGAGAAACAGATTGGACAGCAGTGATGGACTATTTAAGAGACAAAAATACAAGGTGGAAGACTCCTAAAGACTTAACTCTTACAATAAGACACAAAGCAGAGAAGACAAAGACAGAAAAGGAAACAGGAAGGAACGAAGGAAAAGGAAGACCCCCATAACGCAGGACTACTGGAAGTCAATTTTATTTCACTTTTCTTATATCTTACACTAGTCTATATCCCCTCCTGTCTCAAGCCTCCTTTTGTTCCCCATCTTAGCCATCACCCCTTATCCCCTGACCTCCCTCTTTCTTACCCCTCTCTGCATAATGTTTCTACCCGCTTTACCCCCCCACTGTCCACAATAATGTCTCTATTCTTTTTATGTATATTATGAAAAATTTATGCTTGTGAATAAAGATATTTTTTTTAAAAGAAAATAAATTGGTTCCAGTATGCCCAAGTGAAAAAGATATATCAAATAGATAGAAACATGGGATGGACAGAAACACCATCCACAGGAGAAAAAATACTGTTACACTCAGATAGAAAAGGAGTAAGTAAATTGTATAAATATATAGTAATGAATAGACATGAAAAAGCCCCAATAAAAGAATACATGAAAAAATGGCATGACAATATAGGTTATAACATATCTCTCGAAAAATGGGAAAGGATGTGGAGAGTAACATCAAATGCATACTCCCTAAGAGAAAACCACATGAGGCTTATGTATAGATGGTACATAACACTGGTACAACTATCCAAAATATATAAAAATGGGAACAACAAATGCTGGAAGTGTCAATGTGATAGAGGTACTTTCTACCATCAATGGTGGACATGTAGTACTACAAAGAAATATTGGAAGAAAGTTCATAAGCTCATACAAGAAATTATGGAAAAGGAAATTGAATTAAAACCTGAGCTGCTCCTTTTAAACATTATAGAGATCAAAAAGATGGAGAAACACTCGGAGATACTGCTGTGTTATATCTTAACGGCGGCCAGGATAGTCCTAGCGCGGTATTGGAAACAGACTGAAACCCCAGATGAAAATGAATTGATATTCAAAATAATGGAGCTCGCAGAAATGGATAAGTTAACAAATCTGTTGAGAGGCAACTTAAACTCTCAATTTATAGAAATATGGAACCCGTTTATAAAATATATAAAGAATAAGAATTTAAAAGGATTTTGGTTATAAGAGATAAATTGAATATATACTATAAAGCCTTAAAATGAATAAGCCTTTTCTCACCGGGTGAAGTCAAACCCGTTTTTTATTATATGTTTTAACCTAGTCTAAGTATACGTGACCCCCTATTGTTGCCTTTGCCCCCTTCCTTCTCTATTCCCCCCTTTTTTTGTTGTACAAGTTTGTGTAAATGAAACACAAACAAGTGTGTTCTGTTACTGTTGATGTCATTTTAAACAATAAAATTTATTTTTAAAAAAAGAAAAAAAAAGAATGGAGCTACTCGCCCCATCCTTATTCCAGGAGGAAGGTGGGACATGTGGTGACTGCCTTGATCTTCCCCTCTCCCCAATCCTCGTGGCCCGCTCATTGTGATTGTGTTTGATTTTCTATTGTATTACTTTGCACTGTTTATTATATTTTATGATTGATTTATTTTATTTTACTGTAATGTTGCTTTATGTTTTTTATGTTACTGTATTGAAATGCACTTCTGGGCTTGGCCTTACATAAGCCACCCTGGGTCCCCTTCGGGGAGAAGGTGGAGGGGTATAAAAAGATGATGATGATTATTATTATTATTTGCATTGGCGGAGAATGATGGGGGGTCTGACTCACAGTGTGCCTGAGGTTTCATGCAGATAGTCCTTAAAATGGCTGAGGATTGAGCTTTCAAAGTTTCCCATTTAGTCAATGGGCCGAACCTTTGCCGAATGAAAACAGAAACGCCCCTCCCCATTTGAGTAACTTCCTGGTAAACAGAATGAGGGGTCAGCCAACAATGCACCCCAAAACGGCATACCTTTCGGCTGAATTGCACACCTCTAGTGTGTAACGACTCCACAATACACGGTAGGGACACACGTAGACGTCTTCTTGGTCCAACACGATTTTATTGAAGGTACGCCACCCGTAAAGCTAAAGCGCCGGCCCGCCACCCAAACACACCTTAAATACCCCGGTAGCCCCTCCCCTACCCAATGCAATGTCCAAGCAGGGTGTCATCATGCTCCGATGAATCAGCAATCCCAGTAGTCCATAGGGGCATGACCCCAGGGTCACATGAGTGACGTCATGAGTCCAAATGTCCAATGTCCATGCCAGGAGGAGTTACCTCACTCCCTCTCTGGCACCTGGAAGTTACTCCACTCCCAGGCTGATTCAGCAATTCCAAGCACACATGGCCAAGGTCACTCCAGGAACTGGGCTAAAGGTCGTTGCAGTATCATGACAGGTTGGGAACATGATCTCCCTCAAAGCTCAGGTTCCCCAATCCTGACATAACGGTCTCCTCCACTTCATCCTCCCCCTGAGGGAAACAAACATCATTCAATCCCGTGGAGGAAATGGGCACACATATTTCTTCAAAACTGCAATGAAAAGTTGGGTGTACTTTCCCTAAACTCTTGGGCAACAGGAGAGTATATGACACCTTATTTACAACCCTGTCAACCTTAAAAGGTCCTATGAATTTTGGACTTAACTTCTTCGACTTGTACCCCAATTTTAAATTCTCCGTGGACAGCCACACCAAATCCCCCTCTGCATACTCCTCCCCTCTTGCCGCT